>PVIA01001109.1:0-136991 GCA_004024845.1 Tonatia bakeri
AAATAAAATTAAATCTTTATTGCATTTTTAAATTACTTTTTAGTCCCCTTATACCCCCATCCCCCAGTTCTTTTTGCTTTTAAGATTTTCTTTTTGTCACTCATTTTGAGCCATGTGCTGTCCTATAATGTTCTTCATGTTTCTTGTACTTGGGGTTTATTGGGATTCTTGGTTCTGTAAGTTTATAATTTTCATACAATGTTGAATAATTTTGGCCATTATTTCTTTAAATATTTTTTTTCTGTTCTCTCCCTCCTACCTTTTCTTCTGGGACTAAAATTATACGTATATTAAGCCATCTGAAGTTGTCTCACAGCTTACTGATGCTCTGAGAAAAGTATATTGGGTGAGTTTAACAGGAAATTAGACATTGTTGAAGAACATATTAGTGAACCTGAGGACAGAGAAATAGAATACCCAACATGAAACAGAGAAAAAAGATTAAAAAAAATGAACCCAGTTGACATTTTGACTGCAACCTCTTGGGAGATCATGAACCCCAACCACCCAGCTATGTTGCGCTCCAATTCCAGACCCACAGAAACTTTGAGGTAATAAATGTTTATTGTTTAAACCACCAAATTTTTGGGTACTTTGCTATGAAGCAGTAGGTAACTAATCCTTGTTGTTCGCATTTTCTTCGAGCTTCTCCGTGTATAAGTCTCTCCTTTCTGTGACCAAGTCCTAAGAAGAGTCATTAACACATGACTAGCTCTCCTTTCTTAACTTACCTGTGTCCCTTCCCCGAGTCAATTAAGTTGCTATCACTCCGCCAACTCCATCAACTCAGTTCTCACTAGTGTCATATGTGGACTCCTTTTGTCATGTGTGAACTCCTTGTGGCAGGAGCACTTTACAGCCCTCGATCTAGACTTCTCTGCTCTCTGGGATGCTGTTGGTCTCTTCTTTTCTTTCTCTGGCTCTTGATGCTCAACTCTCTTACACTTTCTTGTTTTCAGCTGTGCCTTCTAGGTCTCCCATGTGGACTTCTGCTCCTTGCCATATAACTGTGGTTTCCCCAGGATCTTGTCCTGCCTTCTGACGCTGCATGATTCATGTACCCTCTCCCAAAGACATCTCATCCACACATGTAGCTCCAACCACAACCTCTATGCAATGGCAGTCCTTCCTATGGCTCTTCTTTTTTTTTATTCTTTATTTTATTGATTATGCTATTACAGTTGGCCCATTTTCCCCCTTCATGCCCCTCCACCCTGCTCATCCCCTGCCACCCACATTTCCCCCTTTAGTTCATGTCCATGTGTCATAAGTTCTTTAGTGTCTACATGTCCCATACTATTCTTACCCTTCCCCTGTCTATTTTCTACCTACTGTCTATGCTACTTATTCTCTATATCTTTTCCCCTCCCTCCTCCTCCTACTTCCCTGTTGCTAACCCTCCATTTGATGACTTTTTTTTACTGTTCATATTTTTAATCTTCTTTTTCTTAGGTAAGTCCCTTTAACATTTCATAAAATAAGGGCTTGGTGATGATGAACTCCGTTAACTTGGCCTTGTCTGAGAAGCACTTTATCTGCCCTTCCATTCTAAATGAAAGCTTTGCTGGATAGAGCAATCTGGGATGTAGGTCCTTGCCTTTCATGACTTGGAATACTTCTTGCCAGCCCCTTCTTGCCTGTAAGGTCTCTTTTGAGAAATCAACTGACAGTCTGATGGGAACTCCTTTGTATGTTACTGTCTCCTTGTCTCTTGCTGCTTCTAGGATTCTCTCCTTCATTTTTACCTTGGCTAATGTAATTATGATGTGCCTTGGTGTGTTCCTCCTTGGGTCCAACTTCTTTGGGACTCTCTGAGCTTCCTGGACTTCCTGAAAGTCTATTTCCCTTGCCAGATTGGGGAAGTTCTCCTTTAATATCTGTTTAAATAAGTTCTCAATTTGTTGCTCTTCCTCTTCCCCTTCTGGTACCCCTATAATTCAGATGTTGGATCATTTAAAGGTGTCCTGGAGGTCCCTAAGCCTCTCCTCATTTTTTTTTTAATTTTTTTATTTTATTGATTGTTTAAGTACATTTTTCTCCCCTTTACTCCCAATCAAGCTCTCCTCATTTTTTTGAATTCTTGTTTCTTCACTCTTTTCTGTGTGGTTGTTCCTTTCTTCCTTCTGGTCCACTCCATTGATTTGAGCCCCAGTTTTCTTCCCCTCACTATTGTTTCCCTGTGTGTTTTCCTTCATTTCTCTTATCGTAGCCTGCATTTGTTCATCTAATTTATGTCCAAAGTCAACCAATTCTGTGAGCTTCCTGATCACCAGTGCTTTGAACTGTGCATCTGATAGTTTGGCTATCTCTCGGTCGCTTAAAAGTACTGATTCTGAGGCTTTCAAGTCTGTTTTAGCCATCTTTTTTTATTTTCCTTTGGTTTGGTTGCGGCTATTTCGTAAGGGCGGCGGAGCCTTAGGTGTTCACCAGGGCGGGGCACCCCAGTCGCTGGGTTGTGACTTGTATGTGGGGGCAGGGTCTGAGAGGGAACAATGACGCCTGCTCCGCTCTCTCTAGGACTTCCGTCCCCTCCACTTTCTCCCACAAGCAAATTGGGCCCTTCCGGTGCTGGCTCCTGGGCGGTGGGCTTGTGCACTTTCTCGGACTCTGTGGGCTTCCCCGAGAAGTCTCCTGTGAGGCTGAGAGAGTCTCCCAGCCTCAGCTCCCAGACGGGGCTCTTAAGCTTTGAAACGCGGTGGCGCTGCCTGTTTTCGCTGCCCGTTTTCGCTGTTTGCTCGCAAATGTGTGGCTGCGGACAGCCAGCTGCCTTGAGTCCCTCACTGGGTCTGCTAGTCACCTCCTGAGCCCAGGGTCCGCCACTGATCCGCCCACTGCCGCCTGCACCCTGCGCGCCCGCGCCTGCCAGCCAGCGCTTCTTCCCGCTAGGACCCCTCGACCCCTCTCCGCAGGCCTCCGACTCTGCCGCTCATGCTCCTTACCGGTCTGGATGTACTGGAGTCTGACTTCCGTTCAGTTCATTTCCCTCTGTTCTGGTTGTTTTCTTGTTTCTCAATTTTTGTTGTCCTTAATTTTCATTACGAGAGGAGCCACAGTGCGACTGCCTATGCCTCCATCTTGGCCGGAACTCCCCTATGGCTCTTCTGACCAGTGTCATGGCTTCTACTCTTTCCCAAGTGTTAGTGATGATGACTTTGGCTGCAAGTGACAGAAAACCCACCCTAAGTTGACTTCAGCATAAGGGGTCACAATTTAAGAAGGTTGCATTATAAAAAGACTGGGAGGAGGACAGCTGCAGAGCTGGTTGATTCAACAGCTCGGAGATGTCATCAAGCACCTATCTTTCTTTCACCTCTTGGCTCTGCCAGCCTCTGAGTTCTCTTCAAGTGAACTCCCCTCATGGTCCCAAGATTGCTTTCATAGGTTCAGGCATTACAGACCCCAAAATGTTTAGCCTCAAGGAAAACTTTCTCAGAAGCCTCTCACAGACTTCTCATTTCATGGCCATTACTTTTCTGTGCCTAAACCAGTAACTGTTAAGGGGAATGGGATCGCCATGGTAGCATTAGATGGATTATGATGCAACCTTGGGGACTGGGGATGTGGTTCTTCTCTGAGACATAGAGTCAAAATAGGAGTGAAGTACCAGAAACAGTCTTTGGCTCTTATAAAAGAGAAGGGGGGCAGTGACTGTCGGGGAGATGGCTATGTCTCATTCCCTCTCTCTGACTCTGTCACCCAGTGGGGTCAGACACCTGACCACATTAGTGCTTTGATTAAACCCTTCAATGGCTTCACAATAACGTCTGACTAAATTCCGAGTTCCCAGCTCGGCACTCCAGGCTTCCAGGACCTGACCTCTATCTCTCCCACCAGCCTCATCTCCCACTAACCCCCACCTTGCATCAAAGCACAGTTACCTCTCAGTGTGCTTTGGCACCCAGATCTGGCACCACTGCCCCCAGGAATCTTCCTGGCACTTGCAGGTGATCCAAGAACATCTCTGTGCATCCCTATAGCACCTGTGCATTCCTCTCTCAGCTCTCGGTGATATTGACCTTCCTGAGCACCAAGTTTTCTTTTCAAGTACTTGAAAAATCTTTTCTGAACTGAACTACAGCCCCCGCTGGCCTCTCTCCTGTGCTCCAGGCTTGTTTAACATGTGCTTTTGGGTTGTCCCACAGATACTTGAGTCTCCACATTTCAAATAAGTGGTGTGTCATCATCTTGCCCTGCTCTCTTCTCCTCTCTGCATTCCTTATCTTAGAAAATGGGCCTTCAGTAAGCTGCTCAAGACAGGAATTTGGAAATGAACTTTTAACCCCATATCCATTTTGCCCCAAGGCCTGCCAATCCTGTCTTCAAATGCCTCTCTAATTTCCTTCTTTGCCTCCTTTCTCTCTATATTGCTGTAGTCAGGCTCTTATTAGCTCCCCGGGTTCCTGCAGCAGCGTCCAAACTGATTTTCTTGTCTCCAACCTGTAGACACACTGTAGCTGTCCTTTCCCCACAGGGTAGCCAGAGAGTGTTTTTCACAGTCAGTTTCCTGCTTAAGTCCTTTGATGTTCTTCATTTCCTTACCAAACGCCCTTTCTTGGTTGTAAGACCTGCTGCTTACTCTTCTTTAGCCGTATCTCTTAAAGGACTCTTACACTCGGGTGAACTCAAGCCGTGTGGGATGATTTGTAGTTTCTCCGCAGCAATCCCCCAGGGCTTTCTCTCTCTGCTTTGAGTGCAATCTCCTGACCTTCGTCCCCTGTTGGTTCATGAACTCTCATCCTTCGGGGCTCAGCTCATCGCCATCCCTGAGAAACACCCCCTCTCCACCTGCTTGCCAGTGTTGGTCCAGCTGCCCCTCCTGCCCTCAGTCCCAGCTCCCAGATCTGTACGATGGTTGTCTCTCCACTGTGTTTTGTAGCACCTTCCGTGCTCCAGGCCCTGAGACAACCTCTTCCCACCCTTTGGAGCTTCTGTTTCAGTGGGAGTCAGGATGGAGGGCCCTGACACTAAACACACTACTGGATTACATCGGAGACAGTGCCAGGGAAGAAAGGTACAGGGTATTAACGGAGTAAATAACAGAGGCCCTGACTCAGGCTGAGGAGTCAGAGACGGCTTCACTGAGGAAGTGATGGCTACGTGGGAATACTGAGGAAGAACTGATGGTCAAATAAAGAAGATGGTGGGAGGGGGTGCTGGTGGCATTTCAGGCAGAAGACTGCCACAGAGGGAAGGCCCTGAGTGGTGAGGTCACCTGGCTCTTCGAGGAGCTGGAGGCAGCTGGTGTGGCTGGTGCGCAGAAGTGGGTGGGGAGTGGTGCAGGATGACACCGGGAGGAGGGTGAGGTTGGCCCACGAGGACTGTGGAGCTACATCAAGGACTTCAGCTTTTATCTGGAGAGGTTGGGACCCGTTGTGGAGTTTGGAGCAGAGGAGCACTGTGAGCAGATCTGTGTTTCCCAAAGGTTTCTCTGCTGCCGTGTGGAGGATGGACCTGAGGACTGCGGGGTGCAAGCCGGCCTGGGCAGGTGGTGTTGGTGTCCTGACTCGGACTAGAGAAGTGGGGAGAAAAGGCGGTGTTGCAGGCTGTGCACGAGGCTGGGTCAACAGGGTCAGGGAGAAGCAGGTGCTGAGGATGGCTCCTGTCCTCTGGGCGGTGACGGGGCTCTGGCTTCGGTGGGGGACACTGGACAAGGGGGTGGTTTTGGGAGCAAACTAAGAGCTCTTTGGGACATAAGGGTGAGCTCCTCAGGGATGAACACACCTATTGTTCACTTCCAATTCTCAGGTGCTGGGCCCAGCAGGGGCTCAAGAACTGTTTGTGAGCAACTGGACAGACGATCTCTGGCTTGCTGACCTGCTTTGTCAGTTGAATGGCCAGCACACAGTGCTGTTCCTTGGATGACAAGGAGGAAAGCCCTGTTATGTTCTTTCTCAGCCAGCAGGTTGTCTGCCCAAGCAGACTGCTCTGGCGGTTACCCCAGATGACAGCAGAGAGGCACCCGTTGGTGGGAGTGTGTGTGGGGGCGCTATGAGAGAGAAAGAGTGGGGGGTGTCGTACGCAGCGTGTCATCAGCTTTCATCAACATTTACTGCTCAGATGGGTGCATGGTCTGGCTGCAAGGCAGCGTGTTTAGTCCAGGGACTTGCAGCACTTTCCCACCACTAACACAGATTTTCCCAGCGGCTCGGGACTCCATTTGCAGTCAGAGAATACAGCAGACAAAGGCGAGCACAGTTCATCCAACTATCTAGTTTTGCATCATTCATTCATTCATTCATTCATTCACCTGTTGTTTGTCAGACCCTCTTCTTGGCTCTGGGTATATCATGGCAACAAGGCAGGCCTGGCCCTGCCCCCCTTGGGCTCACATACTTCATGTGCATCCAGGCACCTGTGGCGCCACTGCCCCCACAGCTACCTTCAGAGTCTGCTAGCATGTATTATCCCCACCTCCCTCTAAGCTGACTGAAGTGCAGCCCTTCCCGAGCCCATGGGCAATGTTGTTATTGGAAGCTTTAGCTCCAGCCACACACACCTACTTGCTGCAGGTTCAGAGCAGTGATACGTACAATGGCCAGAAACTGACAAGTGTCCAAAACAGTGAATGGCTGGGCAGACTACAGACACGATGGAACCGCACAATGTTATCTGATTAAAATGCATCTGTAGGTGGGATTGTATTGCTGTGTTAATAAGATGGGATTTAATGTGCCTATGAGATTTCATTTAATGAAATAGCAGAACATAAAATATCAGGTACATGCTAATTACAACTGCCTGCGAAACCTATGTACATGCACTATAATCTCAACTGTAGGGAAAACACATGGAAAGCAAAAGACTGAAAGATGGTAAGTATTAGCAACATTAGGTAGAGGAATTAGATGTGATTTTTCTGCTTCTTCATTTTTTCTGTTCTTTCTTAACTTTGTGTAATAAGCGAGTATTTAGTATGAGAATTCAGAAAACTAAATAAATTACAACACTGAACCCCTCCTGTGTTTACAGATTGGCGTGGATCAGGGGAGTGTCTCCGGGGATGCGAGACAGAGCGTGGTGATCCCAGAATCTGATGGCACTGGGAGCGGACAGCCGAGCCCCTCGGCGCAGCCGACACCCTCTGGCTCGCAGTTCTGTGATTCAACTTAACGCCGTACAAGTTGGGGCGCTCGCAGTCTAGTCAGGGAAACAGATTTATTTATTTAACTCATTCATTAATTCAGCAAATATTTATGGAGTTCCTGCTATGTTCCTGGCATTGTTCCAGTTGCCGTGGAGCACAGTTATGATGCCATGTAAGAAGTGCCTCCGCGGAAGTTCCGGGGAAGTGCTGGGGACCACACAGCAGAGAAGGCAGCTCATAGAAGCGGCTCCTTCGAACAGGGTCTTGAAGGATAAATGAGTTCTCCAGGCAGCAAATAGGGGGAAATTAAGCTTATGACGTGTTGAGGATTCTTTTCGGAGATGCCTATGTGTGCTAGGAGGGCAGATGGAACAGTGGGTTGTTTATAGACGGTTGTCCTCATCCTGGCCACGGAAGTCAGGATAAGAAGTGAGGTCAAAGGTCTGAACTCACAAAGTTAGAATAACTCCTTTGTGTTCTGGCTGTTTTCTTCCCCACCTTTAGCCAGGAGACATGCCTGTTCAAGGCCTCTTGGAATAACGACCCCCTTGACCCGTCGGTGCTGCTGGGGCCAGGAACTGGAAACATCTGGATCCTGCTGGGCTGGAAAAACAGTGAGTGGCCCCCGGACTTCTGTCCTCATGCGGAAAGCAAGTGACAGCTGCAAGAAGATGATCCAGGCTGGAAATTCCAATGGCAAATGTCAGCGTTAACAAGCACTGAAAAGGGGACCATTGGGCATCTCCTGTCGGTGTAATTCTTTCTTCCCTCCTTTTCTCCGTGCTCCTCTGTCCCCTCTTTCTTCTTTGCCACACCAATCTTTCTTCTTTTCTCTTTCTTGTCCCCTCTCTCTGGTCTCATGGTCTCACTCTTGTCTCCTTCTGTTTCGCCGGCTGCCTCTCTGTCTCTCTCGCTTTTCACATCTTTCTCTGTCTTTCTTTTTCTCATTTCTGTCGCCTGTCTTTGGGTCATCCTCTTGCTTTTCTCCATTTAAGGGGGCCCCAGCCTGCTGGTGAGGGTATTCGGAGGGGTAGAGGTGGTGGGATGCTCTGAACTTGTTCGGCTGTCCTTGATAAGCATCTCTTTTTAAAGAGACTGACTTTATAGTGTGAAAATAAAAAGAGCTCTTTCATTCCAGCTCTCACAGATCCCTACTTGAGCAGAAACATTTCCAGACAGATAACCATCAGGATTCCTACAGGAAATTAAAGGCCTTGGCACTGCGCAGCTGCTCGAGTCACCTGTGTGGCCTGTTAAGTTTCGTGAAAAGCTTTGCTTCCCTGACAGGTGATAGGGCACATCTTTAATGAGATTTCTTTCCCAGATCTAATGAAGTCAGTTGTGTGTCTTCTAGATAAGCAAGCTCACAATAAAGCCAACGGGTTCTCATTTTGGTGCAAACTGGTGCTTCACCCCTTTTTATCTGAGTTCCAGGGACACTGAACAGACACAGGTCCTCAGGATCCGCACTGGGGAGCTGCCCCAGGGGAAGAATCCTTATCTGAGGTGCCACTGCACCTCTGGCTGGCTCGGCAGATGCAGTGTTTGCCTCACTTCTTCCTTGAATCCTCACTTTGTTCACACTTCTCTGGTCCACATCTGCTTCAGAGGAAGACTCGCCTGAATCTGGCCAACAGGGTAATCCCACCCACCCTTTGCCAGTGACTGGCTTAGGTCTGAGCACGTAACTCATTTTTGACCAGTAAATGTGGAGGAAAGTCTAGGAATTTGGGGGGCAGCTTTCTTTATTATTAAAAGAGATTTAAGATAGGGGTGCTTCCCTTTACTGTCTCTGGACTTTGAAGGGTGATGATGGGATGCCTGGAGGTGTTGCAGCCATCTTGTGATTATGAGGGAGTGGCCAACACGCTGCAGATGGCAGAGTAGAAAGCCAGATAGAACCTATGTTCATGGTGATGTGTGCTGCCAAATCAATGGCCCCTGAAATTGTCCTAACTCTTGAGTTCTTAGTGTGTGGGATAATAAATGTCCCTTTAAAAAAAAATCTCAACCAAAGATTTGTTGACTTTAGGGACAGAGGGAGAGGGAGAGGCAGACAGAGGGGGAGGAGAGAGAGAGAGAGACATCATGTTGTTGATGTGAGAGAGAAACATCGATCGGCTGCCTCCTGTGTGTGCCCCGACCAGGGATCAAACCCGCAACCTAGGTACGTGCCCTGACTGGGACTTCAAACTGCAGCCTTTTGGTGTGTGGTACGACACTTCAACCAACTGAGCCACTTGGCCAGGTTATAAATGTCCTTGTTTTGAAAACTATTTTGAGTTGGGTTTTCTTTACTGGCAGCTGAAAGCATCTTGGCAGATACAGGGAGGTCCGAGTTGGGCCACCACGTTTTGTAAGGGAAGTGTGAGCTCACCGAGAGGGGGTGAGGCGGGGACCAGACACCCCACGCGGAGCACCAGCTCTGTTGTTCTGCGTTGTGACGAGTCACGGGCAAGTCACTTAACTTCTCTGGGCTGAAGTTTCCTTGGCTCAGAAGGAACATTGAGAACCACACAGATGCTTCATTGTCAGTTCTCTTCTCCCCAGACATGTTTCTCTGCCAGCTATTTTTAAAGGGGCCAAGAGGGGCCAGGTGCAGAGTTGGTGAGCGACATTTCAGTGCTGGGGAGAATTTTATATAGAGACCATTCTGAGTCCTTTCCCCACAGTCACTCCAAGTACAAATCACATCTCTAATGCCAGCAACGGCGCTGAGGGGGAGGCAAGTGCACCCAATCCTCAGTTCTCCATGGTGACGAGGGACGTGGATAATTGGAAACAGCAGATAATTCCCGAACCTGCTTTGAGTCACTGACTTCCACTGCCTCCCCCACCATCGCTTTTCTGGCGCTGCTGACAGACTGCCGCATGAATGCACGTCTCTCCTTTCTCTCTTCTGGGGCATCACTTGGCCAAGCTGCTTCAAAAAATGGCCAAGGTCAGGGCCATGGAGGAGAAGCAGGGGGGCCGACACCACCACCCCAGTCAACAACAGCCTGGGAGCTGCATGCCTGAACTTGGCCTCAGAGTTGGGTTCTGTCTACCCCTTGGGCTATTGGACTTCAGTTTCTCCAAGCTCTTTAGGAGGTCAAAGACAAAAAGGTACTAGGATCCCACAGGTGGAAACGAGCACCAGCCCCTTCCCTTGGCTGGACCCTGCCCAGGCGCCGAGGGCAGAGCTAACTTCTGTGCTCACAGCTCCTTCCCAAATGGCACACATTGCTTGGCACCAAGGGTGTCTACCCACTTCCCTCTCCTGAGCAAGAGCGTGGACTGAAATTAATTGTGCTCATTGAATTGAGAGCTGTTGGATTCCTGATGCAGGTAACAGGTCCTCCTTATTTGCCAAAGCTCCCCTTCCAGTCTGTGGAAGAACGTCACCCGAGAGGGATGAGAGGGAGGAGAGAAGAAAATGAACGTTTACTGGGCACCCACCACATGCCAGCACCGTGCTGAGCACCCCCTCTGTTATTTCAGGGAGAGACCGGATTTTTCTAGTTAGAACCTGCCTGGCCCGAAGTGGGAGAACTCTGGCTGCTTGCTTGTCTCTGGCGATCTATTCTTCCAGAAAATTCCTGCCTTGGTACCAATAACACGAGTTCATTTCCTACCGTCCTAGACCCAGGGTTCAGGCGAATCTCTTGCTGTCCTGCCCTTTCTTTCTGTACTGGAAGCTCCAGCAGCCAAGCTCTGTGGGTTGGGGGCACTGGACTCTGGACGAGGTGAAGCTGCTTTGCTGGGCAAGGGGGAGCTGACAGTGCCCTTGGGCTTTACTGGGGAACGTGGACGTGCCCATGGTGAAGGATTGCAGTGCCAGAGCAGCTATGATGAGATCTGGGGGCTGCCAGGGCAGGCTCTGGTCCCTTTTTCTTTGTCTTTGTCCTGTTCTCTGGCCCTCCCAGCTGGTTCAGAAGCTTCTGTAATAATAGTGACAAGAAGGAAATAGGAAGCCACTGGCCTCTTCTAGTCTCTGGGGTTCATACTGGCCAGTTCCTGGGGCCTTCAGGAGGCTTTGTCATGGGGTTTGCAGGAGGAAAAATATGCTGTGTTAAGAAAAGAGGATTAGCACCCACCAGGCCGCCCAGGAGCTCACACAAGGGGCCACAGGGGTTGCTGGAGCCACGCTCTGTCATACGGTCAACCCTGGGGACACAGTTTCGGAGACAGTCAGAGGAGGCAAGTTTCCCTAAATTGTAAGGAAACTCCCCGGTGAGAATAATGGCTCACTTTCAGTCCGAGTTCCTTCTGAGAGGTATGGACTACATCTTTCTGAGGTCATGTTCTTTCTTTCTCACCACTTTCCACTCTGACATGTGGCTTCAAGCGCCAGATGGGAAACAGCCAAGGTGAGGCTGCCGGGCCTTTGCATCTGAAACCCACTTAGTTAATCTGGGGCAAGTCTCTAGGCCTCTCTGGGCCCCAGTTTCTCTTTGTAAAATGGGGACAACATGCCGCCTCCCAGTGTCCCAGGTTAATGGGAAGCAGTTGCCGGATGCCTGGAGCTTGATGGGCGCTCTGAAACGTGGCTGAATCTGATTCTGAACTACAGCTCGGCTGCTAGTAGGGCAGCAGGGGCAGTGTTCTTCACCCCACCAGTGACGGGCAGCCTGGAAACCCAGAACGTTCTCTCTCCTCTTAACTCTCCACAGACTCTCCTGAGCTCACTCACGGGAAGAGAAGTTCCCACAGAAGAGGGCAGAGGCCAAGCCAGGAAGGTCTGGAGTGGCGACCCCACCTGGTCTTGTGGAGGCTCTGCGTCCTTGGAGCTGCTGCTCACTGCAATTCGGAAACGGAGCCCTCCCCGCTTCTTCAGTGCCTCTCCTTCCTTAGGAGAACATGCCAGGGGCTCTGCAGTGGGAAGGTGGGCGCCCAGCCTGGAGGAGTGAAGCTCTGCGTGAAGGGGTTTTTTCGCTGCTACAAAGGCCAGGGCAGCAGTGACCTGGAAGCCCCCCGTCTGGTCTGGCAGACCCTCAGCCTTCGCCCCGACGTCTGTGACGAGGGCTGTCTTTGAGCCCCCGAGGTCCAGGGCGAGTAGTGAATGGCGGTTTCCTGAGGTGTGTGCTGCAGCTCTGCCTGCTGTAAGCTGATGTTGGAGCGAGCTCAGCTGCCCGCCCCGAGCCCACGTCCTGGGCCGACTTTGTGGCCCTCTCTCCACAGTAAGCCTTGGCGTTTCCACAGCAGGGTCTGGGCAGGAACGGTTTCCTTTCTGCCTCATTGTGTTTCATGGTAGAAATTAAAAGTGAGAAAGATGCTGGTAAATGTGGGGATTTGATCACCTCCCTCTGCCTCTCTTTCTCAACTTCTTCTTACATAAATGCATGCCCACACACATAAATACACACACGTATGTGCATGTATGTGTGTATACGTACGTGTGTCCACACCTACATCCACATCTATCTCGGTGTCCATCTCAAGGGTCCTCTGGGCTGGAGATGAGCCTCCCTGTCCAGTCACACTCTTCCTCCAGGATGGATGCCTATGGGGAGGGGGTGTGTGTGGTGTGGTCGGCACAGAGCAAAGCTAGCTCTGTCTTCCCCATGGGCGTGCCAAGGCAGATGCCACACATAGGCTCGGTGACTTCTAAGGTCCAACACGCTTTCTATGGGTGTTCTCTTTAAAGGTTCCTCATGGCCACTGGGGGCTCTGGAGTGTCCTTCCCAAAGGAAGCAAAGCAAGGAGGCTCACACTGGACCTCCCTGTCACGAGGACTTGAGTCCGTGGCTGTGTGGAGTCTCATGGTCTTGGGGACCGGGTCTGGTGTGTAGGAGGGCAGCTATGGGACATTCCAGAGGTGACAGTGTTCTGACTTCGTGGCGGAGAGCCCAGAGTCAGAGGAAAAGCTGTGGTCTCACTGGTCTCCTGGAGGGGACGTTGGCAGAGGCCATACGCTTGGGTCCTCATGAAAGGGTTAGGGTTAGAGGTGACCTTTCTCTGGTCACGTGGTGGAGCCTAAGGGGTGGGGGAGCACGTGTTTTCATGTGGGGGGCTCTAGTAGTGGTGATCGTGACCTAATCTCCTGGTGAGGGCGAGTGAGGGGCTGTGCCACAGTGGGGAGTTGGGGTGCTTCCGCCCACAGGCAGCCTAGCGGCCAGGAGTCCAGCTCAGAAACGTTCTTGGACCCCTGGGGTTGTTCTTACATAAGAGCAAAGGGCTGCCAGGTCTTTCCTGCGGGCCCTGCTCCCACACACAGCTGCGGGCACCCCGCCTGCCCTCCTTCTGGCAGCCTGCAGGGAGGTGCTGGCCACAGCCCTCAGGTGTCTGATTTGATGGCGAGCCTGTGAAGACACTATTGGTTTTCTAATTCTGGCTAAATCGACATGGGTTTTGTCAATCTACCTACATAGGTCAGGCTGGCTGCTTCCAATTTTGGGTGATTTCCATCTTGTCACTCTCCCCTTTCCCTTAGCCCATCGAATCCCCAGGTTTTCTGGCTGCCTGGTGCCTCCTGTGAGGCATCCCACTGCCCCCAAGGCTTGGCAATTAGAGAAGGGACTCCAGCAGGGAGGGCTGCTACTGATTATCACTGATGAGGGAGAGCCCCAGCGCAGTGTCCATAGCAACCCTCTGGCTTCCACCTTTACCGAGAGAGAAGGCAGGCAAAGAAAGGAAGGGAGGTGAGTGGACGCCTGCCCTTTTGCATTATCGACATCAAAGTGCTGGGCGCTGAGGGCCTTGGCCGCTGGCTCTGCCTGTGACTGCGGTGCGCGAGAGGGAGGGGCGTGTTCTCATGTCACAGTGACTGGAGTGCACATGTCGCTGGGAGTTTTGGTTTGGGATGAACCTGGCGAGACGGCAGGAGAGGATGTGGTGAGCTGTGCTGTTGGCTATACAACAGCGAATGAGAGGTGACCCCTGGTTTGGGTCCCCTGGCTTTGTTCTTAACTCACATGTGGGCTTAAGCAGGTCACCGCCATCTCTGGGAGGTCTTCTTCCCTTGCTAATAAGAATGGGCCCTGAGGCATCTCTGTGGTCCCTTTGAGCCCTCTCATTCTAGGCTACCTAACCTAGGAGAGAAGACAGGGATAATAGCTTCCTTTACAATGGAGAAAAAACTCAAGGAAGCTGCCAAGTAGGAGCTACCTTTGCAAAACATTAACAAAGGCGAGTGTTGGCCCAGATGCAGTTCCTAGGTTCCACAGAAGGAGGCAGCAAGTTAAGGTTGGGTGAAAGGTCTGTTTGGGATCTTCCTCCCAGCCTCCCCCAAGTTGCCTGGAGTGCAGGGCTATGTGCATATGCCACCAGCAGAGGTCGCCACACTCCTCACAAACCCACCACAGGTTGCTACCTCAGGTGGGTGAACCTCAGCCAGCTGGGGTCTCCATCTCAGATCCCAAGCTGGGCAGGAGCCACCAGGAGCTCCCTGCTGGAACTGTCATTGGCCAACTGCATTAGGGGAAGGGCTGGCAGTGCCTGGCTGGCTCAGAGGGCTTGGGTCCAAGTCCCCAGCCAGGCCCTGGGACTCTGTCAGTCATGCGCTACCCCCACTGTCAGGAGGGTGGGTCTTCTGGGACCACAGAGTGCCCACTCCTTCCCTCTGTGCTAGACCCCCTGGCTGCCCTACTTCCAAGCCCTCCCTTGGGCAGCTCAGGTGCTGGCTCTGGGTTTGGGGAACTGTTAGAGGTCTGTTTTTCCCTCTGAGTGGGGCCATGAAGCTGATCTACTCAGTAAATCTGAATTGAGAGTGTGCTGTGTGCCAGGCGCAGCATCTGGTGGGAGAACGGCACCACCATCCACACTATGTGTGGACACACCCTGCCCTGCGATGGGCTGGCGATGGCCTTCCCCGCCCCTCCCCCACCCCCCCGCCTCAGCCCTGGGCAGGGGGTGAGGCTCAGATGCTGAGCTCTGGCCAGGCAGGTGTCTGCAGGCTCTCCTTCATCCGCTGGTTCCAGTTGCGCTTGCCCAGGTGACGTGGACAGCACTGCAGTGTGCGCACCTCTGCAGCTCCCAGCGTGTTGACACTTGTGCCCACTTCCCGAGCCTTCTTCTGAGTCATGGGGCCAGCACTTTCCGTTTAACCCTTGACTCCTCAAGTGAGTGAACGTTCCATCCAGACTGACTCAGCGGGCTAGAACAGCAAGTTCTCACCCCACAGAAGCCATGAAGAAGGGGTCAGGAGAAGCATTTCAAAATGTATCTTGATTTTCACAAACAACATGAGAGGGTCCAGCTTTATAGGCTCAGATGGGCGCTCCTTGCTCATGTGGTCACTGGCAGGGAAATGGCAGCTCTCAACCGCCTGGGCCAGACCCCCAGCCCAGGGCACCCCGGCTCCCCTGCCTGGCTGCTGCCGTCCTCTGCTCCCTGGCCTGGGCTGCCATGGAGTTCCAGGAGTGGCATTGTCACCCTTCCTCTCCATAGAGCTGTCCTTATGAAATCCCCCTTATCCCTTTCGCTGGAGGGAGTTCTATGGAGAACCTGGAACAGGAGTGGAGGGCAGGAGCGTCCTTTCACTAGAAGGGGAAGAAGCCCAGGGGCGGAGGCTGAGTGCAGAGGGTAACTGGTGCGTGAGTGGGCAGACCTGTCTGGTGTGGCCTCTTACCTCCTCTGACAGCAAAAATATGCCAGTTATTTTCTCTGGAACTTAACTCGGTTTCCTCATCTGTAGAATGAGGGCACTGACCCCAGTCCACGGGCTGGCTGGAACCATGCATGCACACAGCGGCTCCGCAGTGCAGGTGCCAGGGTGTGGGACGCTGGGCTGTGTGTCCCCTTTATAGAAAGACCAGATAACATACAAAAATTTCAGTTTTTCTCCAACAGGCAGGCTACTGATGGTGACAGTGTGAAGCTAAAGAAGCCTCAGCACCTAGAAGCGGCTAAGGGTTGTTGGCGGGAGGCCTGGGGGCAGGTCGAAGGTGCTGTAGTCCTGACGTACTCTTTCCGCCGTGGTTTGGGAAAGGGTGGAGGGCTTCAGTTAGGAGGCCTTGCCCCAGGGTCTGGACACTCAGGGACGCAGGTCCCTTTTGAAGCATGGACTGCCAGGAAGTCTAAGTGGAGCATTTTATGTGAAAATAGTTGAAAAACTATAAAGTGCTATACAAACACAGGAAGTTGTTTTTATCACTAAAGCATTGATTGATCTAGTAGCAAAGTTCCTAGGTAAGAACACAGTAATGACTGAACCTGGATGGGCTGTGAGCTCCTCAGCCCAGAGCTCAGGCCCAGCCACCCAGGGTCTGAGGGAGGGTGTGGTGGATCTTTATGATACTATCTATCCTGCAAGGTTAAGGGTATTCCTTAAACACCACTGGTTTTCCTAAAAAACCCACTATTATCTGTTATGGCATCTAAATGTCATCTATCCACATATCCGTCCATCTGTCTATCCATCCACCTATCTTTTCATCCACCCATCCCACTGATCCACCCACCCATCCACCTATCCACTCACCCACCCACACTTCCCCGTCTACTCCTCCCTCCCTCCATCAGCCAGCACCCATTTATCCACCCATCCATTCACCCACCCATTTACCTGCCAGTTCATCTATCCACCTACCCATCCACCCACCCATCCACCCACTTATCCATCTGCTCACCCATACGCCCACTCACTCATACACCCACACACTCATCTACTGATCCACCCACCCACCCACCCACCCAATAAATCCTGCACAGTGCTGGGGATAGAGAAGAAAATTAGACCTCTGTGCTCAAGGACTTCATAGTCTAGTGGGAAAGACAGCCATAGAAACCACAGGTCATCACTTTTCTTAGACCTGTTTTCAGTCAGTTCTACCTTTGAGGGAAACAAATCACACAGATCACAGATTATGGGATTTTAAAGCTGAGGGATCCAAGACTCATCTCTACCATCTCACTCATTTTACTGATAGAGAAATTGTGCTTATTATTTGTTGTAGAAACTACTACCACTTCCTCTTGTTTGCCTCTAAATGACTTATCCCAGGTTTCAAGTTCATTTCAGTTTAAGTAGTTCTTATTAAGAACCTACTAGATGCCAGCTCTCTACAAGAGCTGCAGATACAGCCATGGAGCAGACATCATTCCTGCCCTCCAGTCAGTCACAGTCCAGGAAAGAAGGACACACAGAGGTGGCAGCTGTACTGTTTGACGAAGGTAGGGACAGGGGTGAGCACCAGGCACTGAACATATAGGAAGAGTGCCCCTGATTTGGACCTGGGAAATTTGAGAGAGGCTTCCCAAGAAAGAAAACCCATCAACCTTATCCTGGTGGGCAAAAAGAAGTGTGCAGTGAGGGTGTAGGGAAGGGCGTGCCAGGCAGGGGAACAGCATGAGCAAAGGCATGGAGGTGTGAGACAGCATGGTTTACTGGAGGAGCTATAAGAGGCTGGTGTTTTTGGAGCTTAAAGAGGGAAGTAGTGAGGAATGAGTATGCAAAGGAGGGCAGGGGCTAAGTGTGGCTGACATGGAGCTGGTGTGGCCAAAGGCTACCTTTCCTTACTGGGTTTGGTGAGCATGTCCTTGCTCACCTTTGCTGTGCTCTCTGAGATACAAAACTCCACCGAATTCCCTCATAGGGGCATTCATAGACTAATTTGTGCGAAGGAAGAACCCATTCTTCAAGGTGTGGCTCAAATCTCACCACCTCCTTGAAGCCTTCATTAACTACCCTCTGCCTTTAATGAACTCTATTGTCTGGCCCACAACCCAGGCATGTGTCCTGACTGGGAATCGAACCAGCAACCCTTTGGTTTGCAGGCTGGTGCTCAATCCACTGAGCCACACCAGCCAGGGCTCTGTTGTGTGTGTGTGTGTGTGTGTGTGTGTGTGTGTGTTTAACCATCCCATGTGACTACAGCTTGTTTCTACGTGAGACCATAAATAAGTTCCTGAGGGCTGGCTATGTGAGTCACATGACAATGTTTAAGAAACACCAATAAAGCTGAGTCCTATGGATCTGCATTTCAGAAAAGTGCTTGGACTTGCAGGTAAGACAGATCTGGGTTTGATTCCTACTATGCCACCACTTACTAGTTAGTTCCTGTGGGCAAGTATTTAATCTATCTAATGTCTCAGTTTCCTCACCTATAAAATGGGCGATGACTTCAACTCATGGGTGGTTTTGAAGACATGGTCTTAGCCGGGGGCTAGGGCAGCACTGGAGACTTCCCCACAGTGAGGACTGGAACCTGCAGCAATGCGGGGCAAGGCTGAGAGCAGTGCATCTCCAGGGCAGGATGAAAGCCTGCTACGGTCAGGCCCCGTGGCTGAGCAGCTCCCCCAGATGATTTACTAACCCATTAGGTACTTTATGATGACAAAATACTTGATCTGTGCTATCTCATTGGAGCTAAGGAGGTTAAGCAATTTGCCCAAGGTCACACAGCGAGCAAGTGGTGAAGCTTGTGTGGTTGAGAGGGAGAGAAGAGAGGGCGCGCCTGGACAGTGGTCAGAGGGGGGTGAAGTGCACATTTTGTATGTAATAATACTGGGATAAGGAACAGAAGTGTGTTGGTAAACGTGTAACAGCCAGTAAGTATTCAACAACTGGCTCACCAAGAAAGGTCAACCCCACCCTGGCTGGTGTGGATCAGTGGACTGAGTGCCAGCTTGTGAACCAAAGGGTCACCAGTTCGATTCCTGGTCAGGGCACATGCCTGCATTGCAGGCCATGTCTCCAGTTGGGGGTGTACGAGATGCAGCCACACATTGATGTTTTTCTCCCTCTCTTTCTCCCTCCCTTCTCTCTCTAAAAATAAAATCTTAAAAAAAAGAAAAAAAGAAAGGTCAACCCTGCTGTGAAGTGTTTGCCAATTCCTGTGGTGTAAAAACTTCCACCATCAGTGTTTCTACATGAGCTATCAATTTGACAAGCTATCAATGTGACATCACTGGATCTGGGATTTGGAACAGATAAGCACAGTTGGCTTTTCTGAGCCAGTACCAGTCAGCTCCAGCATACCACTGAGGGCTTCAAGGTCATTGTGTATGGGCCTGTGGGAGAGCCCACTCATACTGACTTGCATCTAATCCTCCCAAGCCCCGCAGGGTTGGGACCCTATGGCTCCCATTTCATGGAGTGGAAAGCTGAGGATCCTGCCTGTCTGTGGTCACACAGCCATCACATGGAAGAGAGGGCTCTAGTTTGGGCAGTCCGTCTCTAGGGCCCGAACCATGACTGACTCTAACTAAGCATGAGCTGCTTAGTGGCATTAGCTATCAAGTTCCACCTATTTCCAGGTGAATCTCCAGTTGACCTTTGGCTCTGGCATAGTTTGGTTCCTCTCTTCCTGCCCCCAGCTATTTTTCATCCCCATCCACGATAGCAGGACTTACTCTAACATTCCCCACTGGGACCCAGCTGGTACAGCCAGAAGAACGGGAGGTAGAGGCCGGCCCAGCAAGGCCGGTGGAGCCAGAAACAGGCTATGGTGGTGGGGCAGAGAAATGTCCAGGCCTGGAGTCTGTCACAGCCCAGATGCTTACTGGCACTCAGAACCAATACTAACAGCACATATCTGCTACTAACAACATAGTAATGATAATTTGTTAGGAAATAATGAAGTCTAAGAACGTGATCTGGAACACTGAACCAAACTGGTGGCTGTTTGGGAATGGAGGGAGGTAGACTAAAAAGACTAAGGGGAAGGGGAGGAAAAGCAGGGCACGCTGGAGGGTGTGCGTGAGTGTGTGTGTGTGCGCACGCGTGTGTGTGCAAGGACACTGGAGGGCCTGCGCGGTCATTGGAAGACACATGGGACCCCGGGCTTGTGTCTGAGCCCCAGTGCTATGACTCGTAGTGGGGGGGAGAAGGGAGGAGGAACGATCATATCACTGACAATAATAACAACAGTCAAGATTATTACCTGTGCCCTGGTCAGTTAGTTGTAGTGTTGTCCCATACACCAAAAATTTGTGAGTGCGATCCCTGGTCAGGACACATACCTAAGTGGGTTCATCCCCCGTCAAGGTGAGGCAGTCGCTCAATGTTGCTCTCTCACGTTGATGTTTCTCTGTCTCCCTTCCTCTCTCTCTAATATCAATAAACATATCCTCGGGTGAGGGTTAAAAAAAGATTATTATGTGTGGCTGATTGTAATTTATTCAGGTTTCTGGGGTTGTGCTTGTATTACAGGTAATGTTTACCCTTCTGTCACCAGGGCTGTAGGGGCTGAGAGGTGAGACTGGCGTACAGAGAGCAGCAGGCCTGATTTGATGGGAGCCGCGCCCCTTCCTGATCTGGCCACTTGCTGGTCACCATTCAGGAGAGCTGTTTTAGAAACCTGTGAAGTGTGTGCATTCCTGTGCATGCGTGTGCATGTCCATGTGTATGGGCCAATGCATGTTTGAGGGCCAGTGTGTGCACACACCGGCATGCATGCATCTCTGTGTGTGTGTGCATGGCTTCTCCTCTCCTGTCCAGGGAGGAGCTGGACAGAGGCCAAGGGGTGATGGGGAAGCAGAGCTGCTGCAGACAGGAATGGAAGGGAATCAGCTCTGGTCCCGTCTCTTTCGAACCCCTTTGCACACAGTGGAAGCTTAATAAATACTTGATGATGGTTCTGAACCTGGGAAGCCAGCAGCTGTTCCCAGCTCTGACTCTCAGAGCCCCACAGGGCAGACCAGGTGGGCAGTGACCATGGGGGTCTTCAGTCTTCCTGTCAGACCCTCTGGTGCCCAGCGGGAGCCATGGCCCACTTCACACATCCTGTCCTGGGGAGACTGGTTCCTCCTCCGCAGCTTCTCTGGGGCTCTGGCCCACCCATCATTCCAGCAACACTTACAGAGCAACCGCCATGTGCTGAGCACCGGAGCGGGAGGCATCCTGGAAGAGGGCACAGGCGGCGTGCCGTCCGACTGACCTGGGTTCAAGTCCTAGCACCCTAATTACAAGCTGGGTGATACCTGGTAAATTACTTACCTGTGCTCCAGTGATTTCTTCCTTCCTCCCTCCCTCCCTTGTTTTCGTCTGTAAAAGGCGAATGATGACATTTTCATAGGGTTGATGTGAGGGTTAGAAGTAACCGGGAGGCGCCTACACACAAGTCTCAGGGTTTCAGTGGGTGAGCTTATCCACCCGGATTCAAGAGGACGTGGGTCCCCTCTGCTTCTATTACTTTGTAGTTGTTGCTCAACACCTCTGAGCATCAGTTTGTAAAACAGGAACATAATGCCCACCTCCTTAGGTGTTTGGAGGATGTTAACTGGATAATATGTGTGAAACAGCCTATCGCAGACCTTGGCCATTAATAACTGTCTTCCTCGCTTCCTGCCCTCACATCAGGGCGCACAGCTTTCCTCCTTAGGAGGCCCTCCGCTCCTCCTCCCTACTGCTCGGGTGCCGTGTACATGCCTTATAGTCGTGGGCTCCCGGTTTCTACCTGTCGGAGGAAGGGGGCAGTTGCTCAGCTCCTATGTGGGGAGCGGAAACTACAGTTCCCAGCCCTCCCTCTGCGGCCGCGGGGCTGGAGCTGAGGGCGGCTGGCCCCTCCTCTGGGGAGGAGCCTATAAGGAGGGCGGAGTTAGGAGGTGGTGGGAGAGTTAAGCCAAGCCAATGAGACCAGCTGCTAATAAGTGGGCTGGGCTTACAATATAACAGTGGCAGGAGGAGGAGAGCAAAGCTATTGAGCCAGCGAGGAGTGAAGCTGAGCCTGGCCTCGCAAGCTCCTAGAGGACCACCTCCTGAGACAGTTCTTTCTCCCCTCTTCTTTCTCCAAGCTCCCCTCCTGCCCTCCCTTCCTGCCCAGTACAATGCATTCTTGACTGGAAGCGTCTGGACTCCAAGCAGCCCCAGAGAGCCGGAGCAAGCCACAGAGAGAGGACTGGAGCCAAGACACTCTGGTGGGGAGCTTGGATGCCTGGCTCTCTTTGAGGACATCTCTGGAGCAAGTGTGGCTTTGGGGTTGGGGGTTGCGCTGCAGGGAATCCAGCCAGGCCCCAAGATGGACACTTCTGGGCACTTCCATGACTCGGGGGTGGGGGACCTGGATGAAGACCCCAAGTGCCCCTGTCCGTCCTCCGGGGATGAGCAGCAACAGCAGCAGCAGCCGCCACCACCACTGCCAGCACCACCAGCAGCCCCCCAGCAGCCCCCAGGACCCCCGTTGCAGCCTCAGCAGCAGCAGCAGCAGCAGCAGCAGCAGCAGCAGCAGCAGCCACCGCATCCCTTGTCTCAGCTCGCCCAACTCCAGAGCCAGCCTGTCCACCCTGGCCTGCTGCACTCCTCTCCCACTGCTTTCAGGGCCCCCCCTTTGTCCAACTCCACCGCCATCCTCCACCCTTCCTCCAGGCAAGGCAGCCAGCTCAATCTCAATGACCACTTGCTTGGCCACTCTCCAAGTTCCACAGCCACAAGTGGGCCTGGTGGAGGCGGCCGGCACAGGCAGGCCAGCCCCCTGGTGCACCGGCGGGACAGCAACCCCTTCACAGAGATTGCCATGAGCTCCTGCAAGTACAGTGGTGGGGTCATGAAGCCCCTCAGCCGCCTCAGCGCCTCCCGGAGGAACCTCATCGAGGCTGAGCCCGAGGGCCAACCCCTCCAGCTCTTCAGCCCCAGCAACCCCCCAGAGATCGTCATCTCCTCCAGGGAGGACAACCATGCCCACCAGACCCTGCTCCATCACCCCAATGCCACCCACAACCACCAGCACGCCGGCACCACCCCCAGCAGCACCACCTTCCCCAAAGCCAACAAGCGGAAAAACCAAAACATTGGCTATAAGCTGGGACACAGGAGGGCCCTGTTTGAAAAGAGAAAGCGACTGAGTGACTATGCTCTGATTTTTGGGATGTTTGGAATTGTTGTTATGGTGATAGAGACCGAGCTCTCTTGGGGTTTGTACTCAAAGGTAGGAGTTGCGGTTTCTCTTTATACCTTGAACAAAAGGAATATACAGGTACAGAGAGAGAGAGAGGGAGGGAGAGAGAGAGAGAGAGAGAGACTGGGGAGAAAGGTGGTGGGGGGAGAGGCAGTTGCTCAATTATATTGGACACTCGAACTTCCCATGGTTTTCCTTCTTAATCCTGGGAGAATGCATTCCTCGCTTTCTTGGTGGGGGACATCCCCATGCACTGTGCCTAATTTGCAGACTCCGTGTTAGGGAGGATTAAAGGATCCCTTCTGAGAAATCATTTTTCCTCCTGGCTCACCCATACTAAAGCATAACCCAGGAGCTTAACGCACCAATTAATTACACTCTCTCCACCTCGATGTGCTTGCCGGTTCCTGTGACTTCCCCTCCTCTCCTCCCTTCCTCGCTCCACTCCATTTTCCCGAGGATAAAACAGAAATAAATGTCTGGGTGGGGGGTGGGGACTCCATGCCAGTCTCTCCTCTCTCTGTCTGCTCCCTCTCTTCCCAAGTTTCTGTTTCCCTCCTTGTCTTTGAGAGACTTAAGGCGAAATCAAAAAAGCACCAATGACCCGAGTCTCCTGGGGCCTGTGGTAAAAATACAGGTGGAGGAAATCAGCGGTCCTTTCCCTCGGGAAAGCGGACTCAGAATAAACCCACTGCTGCCTCATAAACATCCCCTGGTAAAAATGGCTACAGGTGTTCCCTGGGTAGAGCAGATGGGCGCCACCTTGGCACCAGCCTGGGGGGCGGGGGTAGGGCCTCTCCTTTGGATGGGGTGGCCAGGCTTCCCGGGCTTCCTGAGAGCCGCTCCCGAGCTCGGCCGGTTCTCCCCTCCCACCCCAGCGCCTTCTCTCGGGATAAATAAGGCTGAGAGTGTGTGCGCGAGTGTGTGAGCGCGCGCGGATGGAGACCGGCAGCGCCCGCTGTGGCGGGGGAGCTGGCCCCGTTGCTCCCGACTCTCAGTCCGGCCCCAGGCGGGGGACGGGGTTCCCTCCCAGAGGGGCCTTGGAACTCCAGTCCTCCAAGGCAGTGGGGATTGAGGAAGGTGGGTTTCTGTTCCTGTTCTGCGTCCTGTGGGCTCTCAGGCTTGGAGACTGGGGGAGTCTTGGGACAAGTAGGTTTTTCCCGTCTACCCCTCACCCCCAGTTTGTTGGTGTGTGTGTGTATGTGTGTGCACGTGTGATTGCATGTGTGTATGGGTGCTTCCTTGTTGCTTGCATTTCTCTCTTATTTGTCATTTTGGGCAGGGGGTGGCTGGGCTGGCCGCGGGTAGCTGGGAGGGGTTCAGCTGTTGGAGGTTTCAAATAGAGCTTGTTTCAGGCTGGGCACAGCTGCTGTGAGACGGTCACATTCCTTGTTGAAATCCAGCCGCTAAACCCTGGGAGGTGCTGATCGGATTTCCCCCATTCCCAGCCTCGAGTTCTAACAGGGGATGGGCAAACTCTGTCGTTCTGGAAACCGCTGGGGCGGACCTGTCAGATGACCTCTTAGCCAGGGCGAGGACTTCCAGGTGGGGGTTTCTGCTAAGAGCCCCGCTGCTCTCGGAGGGGGCTGCCCAGCGGAGCAGCTCCTAGAAGCAGCCTTCGTCGAAATAGCTCAAGGATTTGAACCCCTCAAGCGTGCAGGAGCGAGTGGGGTTTCCCCTGGAAGCACAGCTCACTTAGTCATCCCCAGTAATGAGCCTCTGAGTCTGCAGGTCCTTCTGCTCGCTGCCTTCTCAGAACCGCCTCCCCCTCTGGGCACTCAGGGAGAGGGGCTGCCCCCTCGGCAGGCGTGGCCACCGCCCTCAGCACTCCAGCTCTTGCTGGGAAGCCGCTGATGGCCCAAGTGCTGGGTGTGAGGGGAAGGGATGAGACAGCACCTCCTCTTTCAGTGACCCCCGTGGTCAGAGCTCTTCCTAGAGACAGCTCCCAGTGCCATCGGTTTTGCCATCAGTCTGTGCACATTTGTCTTCCTGCAATGGTGGGGGGTGGGGGGGGGGCTGCTGCCAGGGAGGAAGGGGCCAGGAGCAGGTGTTGTGCTGCGGGAGCTTTTGGGGAGAGTGGGAGGAAGCAGGCCCTGGTGTGAAGGACGGTGAAGTGATCCAAGGGGCCAGGCGTCACCCGTTTCTAAATCGCTGACCCTCTGGCTGATGGCAGCTCGGACGGGGCGGCACCTGGGAAGGTCCTGTTTGCCTCAGCTGGTGAGGCGGCCGCTTCCTGTGCACTTCGGGGCTAGTACTGGTTGTGGTCAGCAGGACTCACTTTCACCTGCTCTCCTGCTCACTAGCCCTTTTTTCTGTCCATCCACACCCCGAGTCATTCCGAAAGGAGCACTCTCTGCATGTCTTCTGTGCCAGGCCTCGTGGATCCAGGAGGGAGGCAGGTAGCTAGCCAGCCCTCTCTTCTGGAGGCAAACGGGATCATGTCAAAGAATCAGACTGAAGTTTGAATTCCAGCTCGGCCACTCCCGGCCATGTGGTCTTGCACAAGCCATGGAGCTTCTGTGAGCCTGTGTCCCCAGCCAGCAAGTGGGGAGAAGTGAGCTGGACTAATAGATGGGACTATTGTTATTGTTACTAGTAATGATGATGCTGGTGAGAGAGAAAGAAATGTCTTCTCACTGTTCAGGCTCCCGCATCAGTTGGGCCTGAACAGACTGGAAGCTAAGACTTGTTGATGGAGGGACAAGTGCTGAGAAGGGGCCAGCCTTCTCGCAGGCAGCCACCCCTCCACGTGGGTCTGCGGTGGCAATGGTGAACGTCTGTCTGTTCCCAGCTCTGTGGAGGGAACAGGAGGGTTTGGGTGAGAACGAAGAACCCCCGACTGGGAGCACTCAGAGTCGCTAGCGGGCCCGGGGTGGGATGGGTGATGGTTTCTTCTGCTGGAGAACTTTCTGTGTCTGGAAGCAGAAGATGGACAGGGAGGCCGCAGTCCCCAGTCAGGTTCCGCACGGGTGGTGGCAGCTCCCACTCTAAGGCCTGGGGGACAGGGACGCACTGCCCCCCACCCTCGTGCCACGGTGGGAGACAGCCAACCTTGTGCCTGAGCTGCCGCTTTCTGACGTACTCTGCCGTTTCCCATGGAGCTGGGCCTGCCTGTTTGCCTGCCTTTGACTGGCGTCTGTTGCTGGGGAAGGGATTCACCACGAGGCCTGGCTGGCTACCTAGACAGGAATGCAGCATGTCCCTGAGAGCATCCAAAGTTAATGCAAAAGGAAGCCAGTGAGAGGAGGTAAGAAACTGGGACAGAGACGTCCTGGCTTCCCCTTCACGAGCTGTAGGTGGTGACAAGGGCAGGAAGATGGGCTAAGTGGGACTCAGGTAGTAGGAGAGCTGTTCTCTCTCATACCCAGGCCTGTGAGGCTGCGCTGCAGGGTGGTGTCAGAGATGGCCCCAGCAGGCTCCTGGAGGTTCTGGGCTGGCCCTGAACTGAATGAGGACTCCAGATTTGTCCGTGTGTTTCTAATAGCTGAGTTTACGCTGAGGGCTAAGACATCCCGATGTGGCCGGGTCGAGACAGCCTGCTAAGAAATCTTAGTGACATTGTGTCTACTGCATTGGTGCTAGTCGAGAGTGGGGCAGTGGGGACTTAGGGTCCTTCTTGGCATTCTTTATTTTCTTCAAGAGCCGGTTTGAGGCACACCTGCTCCGTTGCCTTACCCTGCCTGCTGTGTTCCCTCCAGCGGATGGGGAGAGGGCTGGGGCTGGGCAAGGCCCTGTGGGTCCTCCTTGTCCTTCCCGGGCGTGGACTCCGGGACCCCACCCTGCTATCCCGCTGGCTGCTGAGATGGTACCTCTCTTCAGTCTGTCCAGATGGCCAGTCAAGGGTGGACTTTGTTTCTCAGAGGCCAGGGTGTGTGGAGTCATCTCAGAGGAGACTGGGGATGCTGGGCCAGCAGGCAGCTCTCTGTTTCCAGTTTTGCACAACCTCGACCTACTCTTCCATCCCTGTCCTCACAGTCCGTGCGAGCCTCACTTCCCAGGCAGAGCGGGTCCTCTGCCCTGCCCTGTGCCCTCCCCGGCCTGCCCCACCACCTTCTTGCCCCTCTGCTCCATCCGCTCCCCGTGCCTGGCCTTGTTGCTGGGCTCACCCAGGCCGTGGGCAGAGGAGCTCACTGGGGTGACAGTCTTACCTGGCTGTCCTCTCTCCCCCATGTGTGGCTTTCTTTCTCATCTCTGGTTACTCTTCTACTTTCAGACCACCTTGTGGGAAGCTGCCCTGGAAAGGACTGGCTTCTCTGCATGCCCAGGGAGCGTGGTCCCCCAGCCATTCACTCTCCAAAGAGGAATGGGGTCCCTTAGGGCCAGCTCATAGAGGTCAGTGAGTCCATCCCGGCCTCTGGCCTGGTCCCAGCTCCTTTGATCCTGCCCTGCTGCTCAGAGTCCTCTTGGCTGCAGAAAGGTGGAGCAGCAGCTGGGCTTAGCCGGGCGAATGGCCTCGCCTCCTGCCAGCCCAGGAGCCAGTGTAGGGGAAGTGGGTGGCTGTCAGGATCGTTCAGACATTTGGGAGGAAATGCCTCAAGGTACTTGCTGGGCATGTGGGGAAAGCAGAGAAAGGGGAGACCCCTATTTGTGGGCCCTCTCTGGGGGATGGCCCACAGGACGGGGTGGCAGAAGACAGGAGACTCTTCAAAGCCACTGGCTACAGGCAGGAGCCGGGGAGCTAGGTGCCAAGGGCCCCCAGGTGTATGTTTTATCTTCATGGGTCACACTGAGGGTCTTGGCCCAGGGAGGGCAAGTGTGGCTCTGGGACCGTGAAAACGAGGCCCTTCTCCTATCCAGGGTGGTGACTTTATTTATAACCTTGTGGACAGTCTTGCCATGAGTCAACCGTTTGTAACCCACAGAGGGGACAGCTAACTTTTATATATGCTTCCCCTTTGCGGGTCATCACGCTATTTATAACTGTCCCAGGAAGACTGCACAGCGTGCCCGGACTTCCCTTCCCCACAGGCAGTGTCGCCCGCCTGCTTGGGCTCCGGCGTCCTCCCTAGGCAGTTATCTGCTGCGCAGGCTAATGAGGAAGCTGGCCATGGCCTTCTAGGTCCCTCAGTGAGCCTTCTTGTGAGGCCGTGGCCCAGAGACCTGCTCTAAGTCGCATGAGGTAAAGAAAGACAAAATGAAAGGAGATTTGAGTAACCTGTGTAGTGGAGCTGAGGCCCAGATGGAAACGTGAAATCAGAACAGAAAGCTTTGGTTTGGTTGCAGTTACCCGTAAGGCACATTGGGAGGAGAGAATGAGTGTGTGAGAGTGAGTGAGAGGCAGTGAGAGAGGGGCCGTGGGGGGCGGCTGCACGCTGACGGGACCCCGGTTCACTCAGCTTGGTGGCAGGCAGGCCGACGTGTTCATTCGTAGCTGTTTTTCTTCTTTCTTTCAAAACCCCAAAGGGAGAGAGAGCAAAAGAAGAAAGCCACCTATTTCTCTTTAAATAATGAGGGTGGAGAATTCTGAGACCATGCTGTTCTCAGGAGCTGTGGGGAGGAAAATTCTTGTGCCTTTTTTCTGGTGAGGAAAGTCCGGAGGAGGCTAATGGGTTTTCAGGTGCCCCTCCGCCACCCTGTCACTCCACCCCCAGGAGCTCCGCGGAGGGAGGAGGGGAGGAGGGTGGGGGCAGGGACCGCTCTGCGTTGGGCCCATAAAGGCTGCAGGAGACGGGAGGCAGGGGCCGCTGGTGCAGCCCTGGAGCAGCTCTGCACTGGAAAGTTCTGGAAGCAGGTGGCCGCCAAGGCCTCCTTTGCAGATGAAGTCACTGGGTCCAGCCGATACTGCTGGTGGGTGACCGCGCGGGGCTGAGAGCCCAGGCTCACTTGGCGCCCAGTGCAGGCCTTTGCCTCACTGCCACTGCTGCACAGGTCGCTCATCACCCTTCACAGAGAGGCTCGGGGTTCATGGGCTGGAGACCAGTGACGTGAGACGTTGGGACACAGGGAACTTGACCGAGAGACAGGGCATGATGGAGGCTGGGAGAGGCCAGTGCAGGCCCCCAGAAAAGACAGTGTCCTGAGGGGGTGGCCAAGGCAAGGAGGCTCTGGGGACAGCTGGGGTCCAGGGTAAGACGGTGGACAGGCCCACAGTCAGTGCCCAGGAGGTCTGGTGAGGCTGCCTGCCCTGGGGCGGTGCTGGCACAGCTGCAAGGGGGTAGGTGTCGGCATCACAGAGAGCACGAGAGTCCGTCCTTCAGAGGACTAGTGCAGGGGCCCCCACAGCCCCAGCCCTGGCGAGCCAGCAGGCCCCAGCCCGAGGGGGACGCTTCCGCACACAGCTCTGGGGCCTCTCTCCAGCCCAGCATTTGCGTCCCACTAGGTATTTCATGTTGTTGCTCCTCAGGACCCGCCGCAGCCCCGGGAGTGGGTACAAGCAGCAGTGTCTCAAGATGAGGGAACTGAGCCGCAGGGGGCTGAGTCACTTACTCCCGATGTCCGTCTTAGGAGAGGTGCTTCTGGACCCAGAGCTCCAGTCTCCAGCACAGGGCTGGTCTTTCTGCCGGGGTTTGAGTGCGGGAATCTCCAAGGGCTTCTCCATCCCTGGTTCTAGAATTTTCTCCTCACCCCTGAGTCCCAGTTTCCCACTTCCCTGGCGTGAGGCCTGTTCGGCCCTGTCACCAGCCGTCAGTGTCAAAGAAAAGCCTGTCTCTGCTTTGAAGGAGCCCTGAGGAGGTGCTGCTTCCTCTCGCTTCCGAGTTGTTGAGGGCCTTTCTCACGCCCCGTCTCCTCGCTGGGCCTTTGTTTCTCTAGCTGAACAGCGAGGCCAGCTCTGATGCTGAGCTCCCTTCTTGCCCCAAAGCTTTCTGAGTCCCCTCAGCATGCAAGTGTCCTGCTCCGTTGCACGGACAGTAGCGTCGTCCTCAGACTCGTGTTCTCAAGGGGAGTCAGTCCTGCAGCTGGGAACCGTCCCCCCAGGCTGGGCTGCGGTTTCTGGTGGTAGTGTTGGGAGCACTGAGGAAGGAGTCCGTGACTCAAAGCATTGGGAAGGCTCCCTGTAGTCAGCAAGTGGCCCCTGAAGGTTCAGACAGACCAAGCGGGAGGGTCATGGGCACAGGGCCTTGCTGGCTGTGGGAATGTTGGGAGCCCGGGCAGGGGGCAGAGTGGGCAGGGAGTGGGGCTGGGTTGCTCTGGGCATGTGGCGTGTGCAGGGCAGGGTGGGAGGGAAGAGGAACCTGGGAAGTTGCTGGGGCTGGTCTCATCCCAGGGGGTTCTGAGTGGAGAATGAAACACTCGTGCCCAGGTGAGGGCACAGGGGTGATTTAATAGTTAATTGATATCTGTAATTGCTAGGGTCTCAGAGTTCTGCACCCTTAGGCCTGATGCTGTTTTTCTCTAAGACGTGACCTTAGTTGGCACAGCCAGTGGCCTGTCGTGGTGGCTGAGGGCTTGGGCTCTGGGCTCATATATGGACATGCCAGTGGTGGGTCCTGAGGGGGTTACTGAATTTGCAGCCTGTTTCCCAGGGAGAATCAGGGCCCCTGCCTATGGTGTAGCACCTACCATAAAGCTGGACGCACAGTCTGCCAGTTTTTGCTTTTATGAGGCCAGTGCTTAGAAGATGTGCTGGCTAACCCACGGCCACCCTGAGGACCAGAGAGGGGAACAGGTTCACAGGCCGCCGCCCCACACAGGTGGTGTGGGGGCGGCTCTGGAAGGGGTGGGCACGTAAGGAGCATGCCCCCTTTCTCACAAAATCAAATGGCCTCCCCTTGGGTGGTGGTGAGGCACCCCGTCATGTTTCCGGAGGGGTCCCTGGGGGTGAGTCAGCACATTGGGAGAGAGGCAGGGTGTGCCCTGGAAGGTGGGGCTGTCTGGCCTGGGCTTCTGGAGCCTTCTTACCTCCAGGACCCATTTATTCTGCACTCAAAGTCGTGCTCCGTGGCCTCGGCACAGCTCATCGGGTGTGGACATGGGAACTCGACAGGTGGGCGGGGAATGGAAATGAGCCCATGAAGCCAGGCCAGAGGCAGTGAGACCTTGAGGATGGTCAGGGGACAAATGACGACCAGGCAGACAGGCTGGGAGCATGGGACAATGGGAAAGGGCCACCAGAGGTGGTCCCAGGGCAGACCAGGGAGGAAAAGCAATGCTGGGACTTTCTCATGTCTTCGAGGCTTGCAGAAGGGTACCTTCTTGGACTCTAAGGGTTGTGGGGGCTTGTGAATCCATCTTCTTTGTTCCCCTCCTGCTGTGACAGGTGGTAACTTCCCACCTGGTGCTAAGGGGCACAAAGGTCTGCGGGCAGGGGAGGGACGCGCCAGGGGATTAGGGCTGGCCTTGCGTGGAGGCCATGTTTTTTTCACAAGGCCTGATGGCAAGGTAACCGGAGTCGTATTCTGAGCAGAGCCTTGGTGACACTAAGTGAACAACATGCAAATGATGTGTGAAATAAGATGCAAATTGGCATCTGTTATTTTAGAGTCAGCTTGTTTGGCATTTTTCTTAAGGGACAGGCAGGGTGCTCAGTGTCGAATGAATGGGAAAGCTGCCCTAAAGGATACTCCCACAGGGACTGAGTGGGCTGTGCCCACCGCCAAGAGCTGGGGCACCGTCCTGGGGCCTCTCTAAAAGCTGTTGTTTGGTGTTTAGCGTGAGACAGGTGATCTGCTGGAGGAAGAGGCTGCACTTGGGTAATCCTGGCCCAGCCTCTTGATGCCAGGTGCCCGTAAGGTCAGTGTCTCAAACTCTCCGAGCCTCAGTTTCCCCATTTGTAAATGGAGATGGCGGCATTCACCAGTCTGGTGAGAATTAAACATGCTAATGGTTGGGCGAGGGGCCAGCCCAGTGGCTGGCACATCCCAGACTGCCAGTAAATGGCACCTCTTCCTTGCACCTTTGCTGAGTTTGCATGTGTCTGCACCCTCGCACGTTTCCTCCAGCAAGGATTTTTGCAGACCCTTTTCTTCTTTTTCAGAAGATTTCTGCTTCCTCAAATTGGGGCTTGGCCATTTTCTCTCTCTTCTGGCTTCCATTGGGAAGGATGTTGGCTTGCTCAGCCAGTCCCTGAATAGCTCCCACATGTGGGAGCGCACAGAGCCGCCCGACAGGTGATGGCACTTTCCTCCGAGATGAGGGCTTGGGGCGAGTGTGCTGGCTTACTACGCTGCCTTTGGAGGGGCTCAGCGCTGGATGGCATTGGTGGGATGACCCGGAGGAGGCCTCCTCTGGGAAGCCGTTAGCCTATCTGGCCAAGCGTGGTACCGTACCTCTCTGAACGACCAAACTCGACAGGCCCATCAGGTGTGCCAGCTCGGGTGGGCAGGGCCCCTGTATATGCCTCCCCCTTCTGGAGGGAGGCAGGGCAGGAACGATTCTCCTCTTTATGGGACCCCAAGGCCCAGAGAAGTTATGTGAGTTGTCTAAGGCCACTCAGCATTGAAAGCGGTGAGGAGCAGCTGGAATCCAGGCATTCCGGTGTCAGTTCCCTGAACACCGGCGGTGGCCCTACCCTGTGTCACAGCAACGCAAAGGCCTGAGCCCTTGAGGACTCAAGTCAGCTGTAGGGGGTCTGTCCTCAGTGAAATGTGTTGCTCTCCACCTACACTTCCTCAGAGAGCTCGGGCTTCCAACATCGGCCTGGGCTCAAATCCTGGCTGTACACGGCTTAGCTGTGTGGCCTTGACAGTGGCCTTTTTATCAGGCAAGTGGGGTTTCAAGGGTTCATCATGGCACTGACGGGGCTCTAGGGCTCTCAGGTCCAGGCTGCCTGTGGCAGGCTTTGCCTTGGTGGCTTCTTCTGAGAGCTCAGTAGCCATGGGATCACAGGAGATGCCCCATAGCTGGACCCATGATTCCCTGCCTCTCCTGCTGCAGGCTGGGCCTGGCGCTCCCCTGCTCCCCGGAGCGACGGTGCTGGGCCAGGGGGAGGGCATCTTGGCATGAGATGCCAGATGGGGTCCACACTCTGTGCCAGCAATGGGTAGGTCTCCCAGGGGTGCAGTGAAGTTAATTTGAGCCAAGAATAAGTCCAGGTTGGAGGTTGATTCACGAGGGTTTCCTTGCAGGTGGCTGGGATCGTATGTAACGCCTCTGTCCCCAGCAGCTTGGCAAAACGTGCTGCTCTCATAAAATGGAAACTTCTTTCCCTTTCCATTAAAATGACTCCAAGGCAACACCGAGTCTCATTCAGGACTGAAAAGAGGGATACATAGGGGAAAAGAAGAACGTGGACATTTACTAAGGGCCTGCTCTGTGCTTTCACACTCCTCATCTCATTTGAATTCTCACAGCAGGCTGCCTTTCACTTGCCCTGGTCTCACAGCCAGGACACAGCAGAGTTGGGAGTAGAACCCAGGAGCATCCTCAAAGCCCTGAGCCCCGTGTGACAGACATGTGTTTGCAGATCATCTCCTGACCTGGGCTCTTCTGAGCCAAAGGGCTGCTGTAGCTTGCTCGGAGCTCTGCACCTTGGCTGCCCCACCCACTTGACTGTGCCGCCCTCACTGCACCGCCAGCCTCACCCAGAACCTCAGCGGAGCTCTGGAGGGCAGGAGGGGAAGGACGCCAGTTTAGACGCAGAGGGTTGGTGACCCTCCTGGAGCCTTGAGTATGTTTTCAGGGAGGATGGGCTCCTGTGGGCTCTGCAGGGGTCAGCTGAGCAGTCAGTGGCTCGTACTTTGGTGTTCTTTTCCTAGCTCTCTGGCTTCCGGGATCTGCAACCTTGGCGAGAAAACTGAGCTCCGTGAGCCTCAGTCTCCAGACCCGTGCTCATGGTGAAAGGCTTGGTTAATGCTGGCTGTTTTTATCATTCATTTTCTTATCATCTAACTCTGTAAACTCCATACCCACAAGGCTAGATTGAGCTCTCCGACCATCTGTTTGCTGACCTGGCCAGCAGGCGTCTCCCTGGGCCACGTGGCCCGCACTCCTGCCCCTAGTCTGGTTTCATGCAAACTCTGGTGCCTTATTGTCCCCTCCGCTCTGTTGGTCCCTTTCCATGTCCATCCCTGGACCCCCTACCTCATTTCACCTCTGTTCCCCAACAGGTGCCAGGTGTTCTGGTTGGCTCTGGGGTTCAACACTGAGCAAGACATGGAGCTCACGGGCTGGTGGGGAGGCAGGCGTTGAACAAGTAATGGCAGGTCCGAGGAGTTTTGGAGGGGATGGAGCCACATGCACGGGGCCTGGATTCAATCCATGAACCTGAGACAGTCTCCCGTTTCTTCTGCCTGTCCCCTGCCCTTGGTTCCCGGCAGGTCCATCTCGCCTTCACTTCTCATCATCTCTCGAATCTCTCCCAGCTGCCCTCTGCCTCCTACGTACGTGCAACATAGTCTGGTGTTAGGAGAAGAGGCTTTAACACAACAGGTCTGGGTTTGCCACCTGTGGGGCTCTGGGCCAGTTGCTTCCACGTTTGGATTCCATTTTCTTGGGAGGTAATCACAACCCTCTCTTGAGGGCAGTTGTGAGGATTAAATGAAACACCACGTATGTAAAGCATCAGCGTAGTCTGGGGCCCCTGCTGGGCACCAGTGAAGACCGTGGTGAAGAGCACGGCCGTGGAGTGGGGGTAGGAGATGTGGTTTCTGGGCCTCTGCTTTGTCATCTGGAAAATGGGAAAAAGGGAAGGTGAGGTGATGGTAATTCCTCCACTGGCCGTCGCATGGGAGGGCCGTGGGCATCCGCCGGAGCTCAGGAGTGAACAGGAACGGCTGAAGCGGCTTTGCTGTTCGGTGGGTGTGTTTCAGGGGGGTGGGCGGGGGCAGGTGAGTGGAACCCGCCTGCACGGCATTGCATCGTAGCTAAGGGGATTTTCTCACTATCAGGAGAGCCGAGAGACAGCCCTTCTGGCCAGCCTCCCCGCCCACTGCCTCCTCCCTGTAGGCCAGCCCTTGGCATGAGGCCTGTCCGCTCCTGAACCCTCCTATCAGCGGGGATTTAATTACTATAATGTAAGGAGCGTGGCTCAGGGCCTTCTGGCAGAGGGGGAACATTTGTCTTCTCACTGGGAGAATAAAAACTGATGGGAAGGAAAGAAAATGTACCTTCCCCTGAAGCACCCGTGGCTGTGGGTCTGCGGGTAGCTTTCCTGGGGGTGGGGACAGAGGAGCCAGGGGGGTGGCGAGGGGGCACAGTGACAACTCAGGGGCCCTGGCAATTGCCTTGGCCTTCCACGGGATGACTTAGCTGAACTGCCTGTTTCCCCAGTGATCCTGGTGACAGGTCATCCTGCCACTCAACAGCCACGTATGTATCGAGTACCTACTGTGTGCCTGGCACTGCCCTTGAGGAAGTGTCCAGCCGTGCGGGGAGCCCAGGTAGGAAACGGATGACTTCATTCGTTCAGCAGATGGTTACGGAGCGCCTCTTCTGTGTGAGGACTGTTCCAGGCACCACAGATCGGCAGAAAAAAACCACAAAAGATAAAAACCCCTGGCCTCTGGGAGCTTACGTTTTAGTAGGTAACGCTGATAGTAAACGATGTGCATTAGTTGTTTATTGTGTCGGATGGCGATAAATGTGGTGAAAAATGAGGCTGGCACAGGCAGAGAATTTGGAGGAAAGGCCGATGATGTTCAGGGAAGGCCTCGCTGAGGAGGGGACAGCTGAGGGAAGGTGTCTGGGGGCTGGAACGGCACTGGGGGAGGGGGGCAGGGTGCCTGCAGGCCCGGGCAGCTCTGCGTGGTCGAGACAGAGGGTGAGCTGACTGCGGGGTTTGACGCTGCCCCGCAGTCACATTGAAGAGAGTAAAAGGAGAAACGTGAAATTAACGTTAATATCTTTAATGTAACCTAAAATAGTACAAATATTACCATTTCGGCATGTAATCAGTGTAAGAAATTACTGAGATAGTTCACATTCTAGTTTTGATACTAAGCCTCTGAGGTGCGGCACACCCCTTACAGGACGTCTCCGTTGGAAATACCGGCCTGTGTTTGGAGTTTGCGAAATGGGTGGGTGGGAGTGGCAAGGTGGCGAGAGGCGGCTGGCTCCCTGGACTGTCTGGAAGGAAGGCGTCCCGATATAGTGAATATGGGGCTGTGGCGGCATTGCAGGGGGAGGAGAGAAAGGGGAAATCACGGACGAGGCCACGATCCTGGCCCAGCCAATCCGAGGATGGAGCTCATTGGGATGGAGAAGACTGTGGGAGAAGCCGTTTGGGGGAGAAAATGGGAGACTGGGGGTGGGCTTGCCCGGTGTGGGGGTGTCAGTTTTAACATACGGCGAGTAGCACCTGCCCCAGAGATCCTGGGGGGTTGCAGGCCTCGGGCACCGAGAGCTTCTGCTTGGGCCCCTGTGCCGTGGGGGACGGCTCCCTCCATGTTGCAGAGGACAGTCACAGCATAGCTGGCCGTATTTTTAAAAAAACATTCAAATGAGTTCTTTGTGCCTCTTGCACCAAAGGTGTTCACTTTCCAGAGGTCACTGGGAGGCTGACCTCAGAGCAGTTTGATGGCAAGAAGAGCCACACATGGTCAGAAGCTTCCCAAGCATGGCTTATGGGAAGTTACTGAAACAATACAAAACTCTGAAGACATGCATTCTGAATTTTCCCACACTTTAGCTCTCCAGGGTGTAGGGGAAGGGACTGATGCCACAGTGCACAGAGGTTGGAGCGGCCTCCTCCTCCAGGCCTCGCAGCGGGGAGCAGGAGAGGACCAGCCACTGGGGATCCCTAGCCTCGTGTCCACCAGACCAGGGCTCTTGGAAACCATACGAGGAGCCTCCACACCCATTTCCTTTGTGGTTGGGAGAGGAGTGGGGCAAGGATGCAAGAATGGCCTGTAAGGTCTTCTCCCAACCCAACTGGTGTCCAGTGCTGGGACCTGGGCCTGGAGGGCGAGCGTCTTGGGACCTGACTACCAAGGCCACCCTACTCTGGCAGCCTGGGTCCTCTGGCTGGGGTCCAGATCTGAACCCTGACCCTGCCTGGCTGTGGGACTCGGTGCTCTAATCTCTGAGTCCATTTGCCCATCTGCTGAAGGGGGTGGGGGTGATGGTGCCTGCCTCGCAGGAGGTCTGTGAAGTGAACCTAATGTCAACCTTAGCACAGTGATGCGACACTTAGCAAATGCAGCTTCCCTTCTGCCCCCCATGGCGAAGGCAGGGAATGCCTGTGGTGGGCCGTTCTGCCCGGGGTGGAGGAGACGGTGCAGAAGGCAGCATCGAAGCTGTGTCAGGTGAGGGCACCCAGTACGTAGCGTGAGTAGCAGAGGAAGAGAAGAGGAAGAAGTTCCCCCTGACTGGGGGAGAGGAAGAACGGTGGGAGGTCTCTCCCGCCTTTCAGGGTGCCTGGGATCTGACGGTGCTTTTGACCAGGGGCCTCACCTCGGACCTGTTGATCCCCAGGGGGACAAGTAGCAACATCTGCAGACATTTTTGGCGGTTGCAGCTGGGGGAAGGATGTTCCCGGCATCTGGTGGATGGATGCTGGGCACCGGCTGGCCAGCCTGGGTGGGAGGAACTGAGTACCAAGGCTGGACGGGCCACGCCGAGCCCGCCTGCAGTGAGGCTGCTGTTTTGAAAAGTTCATTCCCAGGTAGCTAGTCAGGGTAGTTTCCAGGGGTGCTGTTTAACATTTTACAGCTCACGGGACAGTCCCCACAACAAAGAATTAACCGTCCCCAAATGCCGTTAGCACCGAGGTTGGGAAACCCTGCTGTAGATGACTCATTCTCACAGGCGTGTTGGGAGGATGAAAGCGAGTGCATGCCGATGAGGCTGGTTATCAGCTTCACTGTGTGTTCCAGCCCCTTCCTTCCCCACCTTTTGCTCGGGGGCAGCCCTGTGGCACGTGGACCTTCTGTGGACTGCTAGTCAGAAGACCCGAGTTCAGGTCTGCTTGGGGGAGGGTTTCCTCTCTCTAGTCTCCAAGTCTTTCACCCCGGCAGGTCTCCTCTGGAAAGGGGCCATGGTGGGAACAAGCAGGAGCCTGTGTGGAGAGGGTGCTTCATCAGCTGCGATTTGCTGACATAGGGAGGCGGTGGGGTGATGGATGTTCTGCCTGACACTGAAGGGTAGCTGTCGGAGTGGGAGAGCCCGGGGGTCCTCTGCCCACCTGGGCTACGTGGCTGTTCCCACGTTGGCTCCATCTTGCTTCTGGTGTTGTGTTTCCTCGGTCAGGTGGAGATAAGCCTCCATTGGGGGAGATGGAATATGCAGGAGAATGCAGGGCTATTATTTCTGTGCTGCGTGAGTGGGAGACAAAGCCGGGCGAGTGGCAGATTTCCCGGCAGGGGAGGGGTGGCCGAGTGCGCCAGCCTGGGCACTGCTAGCCTCCTATTAGGGCGAGTGGGCCAGGGTTCCCCAGTGACCACCTCAGGAAGTTAATATTTGTCCTGAGCTCAAGACTGGCCTCAGGAAAAGACAGGACTTGCTGGAGGGGAAGGGTCTGCACCCGTGTGCTGGAGTTCCAAGGACACTCTGCGGGCAGGCCTTCGCGGACGCCTGTTCTGTGCCAGGCACTGGCCTTGGAAATGTTGGGGGCCCAGAGATGGACAGTACATGTTGAGGGGGTGGCCTGGCTGCCACTACTCTGTGGAGAGGCGGGCCGTGACAGGTGTGTTGACGTGGTGCAGCACCATACTAAGGGCACGTCTGTGACCTTTCGTGTCTAGAGTCTTCTGAGAGGAACTGCGCTGGGCCTTGAAGGAAGGTGGGGTTTCATGAGGCGAGAGGGAAGGAGGATTCCAAACTGAAGGCATAGTCTGGGCAGACGCCCAGTGTTGGAGAGTGCCAAGTGTTCTCAGGAAGGGGCAAAGGAGCTCAGTTTTCCTGGAAGTGTGGGGAAGGAGAGGCTGGAGACGGTCGTGGGCCCCGCAGAAGATGGGCGGTAACGGGAGGAAGCTCCAGGTGGGGGGCCGGTCGGAAGGTTGTTGCAGCGGCTCTAGAGAAGCGAAGGCTCGAACCAGGCCAGAGGCGAAGGGGAGGGAAGACGTGGGAGCAGGCGGGGGCTTTGGGAAGGCAGGTGACTTGCCGGGCCCCACGCCTCCCCAGCCTGGATAACTAGGCTGTGTGTGAGGGTGGAAGTGAGTGCTATGGACTGAAGGCCTCACTGCCCGGCCAACAAACAAACAAACAAACAGACAGACAGACAAACACAAAACAAACAAACAGACAGACAAACACACGCCCTTGCTGGGAGCATGGGAAGCTGTGAGCACTTACCAGCTTGCCAGTCCCAGGGGGCGGTGGCACAGTGCCCACGCTGGCCACCCTGGCTGGGGGGCTTTCCTTCTGGAGCCCACAGGGCTCAGTTCTGGCCCCCTGCCAGGCCTGAGGGAGATGGAATACACCCTCTTCCTGCTCGTTTTCAAAGATATGGGAGGAGCGGCAGCTGCGGGTTGGAGCCGGCCATGCTTGGGCTCACATCCTAGCTCCAGTGCTGGCAGGCTGTGCAGTCGGGCAGGCCTCCTGGTCCCCCAGGCCTCAGTGTGTGTGTGCATAAACTGGGGTAATGACGCCGAGCCCACGGGGTGGTTGTGAGAGAGGATTAAATAAGAACACAGTGTGATGTTCTTAGTCCAACACATGGCCACAACGTTTAATTGACGAGACACGGGCACAGGCTGGCCCTGCCAGGGTTGGGAGAGACAGGACTGCGCTGTCTTCAAAGGAGGTGGAAGCCTGGGGACAGGCAAGGTGGTGAGCTCCGGCCCAGGTCTGAGGGGCCCGTGGCGTCCCGGGAGGGTATCCGAGGTGTCAGGCAGTGCTGGGGTCTCCTGGGCACGAGGCTCTATGAACAACAACCCTGGGAGCCACCTGGGAACGGACTTTTCACAACACCGGCCTCACTGCTGGCGACCCCAGGGCAGTGCCCAGGAGCTGGTTCTCCTGGCCGGCCCAGCCTCGGTCTGTAGTGCCTCTGTGGATGGTCTCTGCCCGGGGCTCCCTCTGCGCTGGGCTCTGGCCAGCGCTGCTCAGGCTCCAGAGGGGAAAGGGTCCCGGATCAGGGGCTTGGCCTTCAAACGGGCTTGGCGTCTTTCCGCCCCCAGATGTGTGGGCTCTCACAGCACAGTGCTGGGGCTGAGCAGCATGCAGCTACACTGAGCACTTAATGCACATGCACCCTCTTTCAGCAAGTGCAGTGGGCAGCTGGAATGCCTGCATTTCCCCGCTGCAGGCATGCGGGAGGAGGTGCTGCTAAGGCCACACCTTTCCTCTGCCCTGGCTGCCCATTCTGCACCCCTTTGCCCTCTCCTCCCGGGGATGCAACCCATCCCTTCAGAAATGGCTGCGGTGACCTCAGGATGGGGGTGCCCCTCAGGCCAGGGGGCGGCTGCTCCTGTGTGGACAGTGAGGGCACACTGTCTGGAAAGTGCAAAAAAAAAAAAAAAAAAAAAGTAAAACTGACTAACAGTTGGTCTGCTTCTTCTTATCACTGTTTGCTGCCTCTTAGAAATAAGACCAGTTATAGAACCCTCCTCCTCTGGGGACAGATGTGCTGTTCCCTGCCCATGGTGTTGCCCTGCCTCATGGTCATCCAGAAAGGGGCCCAGAAGGGAAACTCACGAGAGATGATGTGGAGAGTGAGCCATTTATGGCTGCAGTAGGAGCGTGAGTCTGGAGCCCTGGAGACCCCCAGGCAGTGTGGGTGGAGCTGCTGCAGGCAGCGGGGGTGAGGGCTGGGAGCTCAGGCTGGGGGGCACTGCCCAGGCCCCCTGGACATGGGCAGGAGGAGGGTGTATTCCATTTCCTTGGGCTTGGCAGGAGGCCAGCGCTGAGCCCTGTGGGTTCCAGAATGAAAGCCCCCTAGCCAGGGTGTTGGTGCCAGCTGGTGTGGGTGTTGGGCCGCCCTGCTCCCCCAACCGGGGGAAAAGGAGCCAGGCTGCCCTGGGGTGCGAGCTGGCGGCGGGAAGGCTGGAGGTCTGTGGCGGTGGATTCTGCTCCACCCGGTGACTAGGACGTGCGTGGGGATCAAGCCCAGTACTTTTGGTTTATTACCATGATTTAGAGAGGTTTCCTTGCAGGGCTGCAGGACAGGCCCATGTGGACTGGCTGTGGGGGAACCTCTCTCAGCTGGAGAGGCAGAAGGGGTACAGGGGAGGAGAGTGTGTCCCTGGGACTGGCTGGGGTGCTGGACCCTGGGACCATGTGGGATGGGGGTCGGGTGGTATTTGGCTCCTTTTCTGTCTGAACCCCTTGGAGCGTTCCTGGCCAGGGAGCAGCCAGCCTGGATCTGTTCTGGAGTCAGACACCTGGATGCCTGCTGTCTCCAAAGCAGACAGGGTTTAGTGAGGATGGGCCTCAGTGGCGGGGCCCTGGCTGTGGGGAGAGCAGAGACCTTTGGGACTTGGGGGAACTGGGGACTCCTCTGGATCTGCTCCCAGAAGCAGGTGCACCTGGTTCTGTCTGGAGCCCACTGGGAGCCGGGGAGTGGGCACCGCGTGGCTGCCTGGGGCTCCAGGACTGAGCAGCGGGCTGCGCTTAGCCCTTCAGCACTTCCCAGAAACCCGTGGCGTCGTCACCGTGCTGGCAGGCTGTGAGGAGCTGGCAGGATTCAGCACAGGGACAGCAAACAGGTTCTATCTGGGTGTCAGTTCTGAGAAACTGGTAGGAGCTCCTGGAAGGGCTGTGTTGAGAAGGATTCTGAGGCACAATCCGAGCTTGGTGGGAAGAGTGCTGTGACTGACTTGCGATGTCTCTTCTGGGCAAGGAAGGATGGAGGAGTGGCTAGTGCCATCCTTGGCGTAGTGAAAAGAACTAGGAGAGCCTGTGTTTGATCTCGGGTGAGTAGCCTTTACCTGTCTGGGACCTGGCTTCCTGCTCTAAAATGGGGTAAAAGTGTTGCTTTTCCAGCCTGACAGGTGTAGGTGGGGACTGCGAGAGTGGAATGAAGGCACTTTGTGAGCCCGGAAGCGACACAGGTGCAGAGCGGGGCTCTTTGTTACTGAATCACTCAGGAACCCAAATGACCGAAAAGTGACGTCTGCAGTCTCTACTTCCTCTGCCTCACTGACGACCAGACCACTCCCTGGTCTGCGTGCTCAAGGGCACGGCCGACGCGGCGCGGTGCCTGCAGGGCCTGGCGCCCAGGCCCTTCAGAGGCCCGTGGCCAGCGTGGCCAGCTGGGAGTCACTTTTCTTCTCTCATGACCCTCTCCCCAGCTTAAGATTTAGAGACGTTTTGTGTTTAATGAGAAAAGGACAGAAAACCTCTCCCACTGACTCTTATTCTCTATTAGAGGTAGCAAAATTACTTTATAAAGTCTGAAAGCCTGACAAGAGCACATGCTAATAATGCATGAATTATGGAAATCTGTATAGTCACTTGATTTGCATAATGAAGGGGCTGGAGCAGGGTTGGGGAGGGGAAGGAGTGGGGGTGAGGATGCCTGCCCAGATCTGCGTCATGGGGGACACCATTCTCTTCTCCTTCCCCACCCCTCCTGGTCTTGAAGGTGGCCCACCCCTCAGCCTTTCCTGCTGGCCCTGTGTCTGTCTCTCTGCCACCTGGCTTCTCTCTGTGTCCCCCCCCACCCAGGGGTAGTCACTGAGGTGGGGGCTCACCACCCCGTGATCACCTCTCATGTGGAACTGGCTTCATTAAATCTCCCAGCCATGCCTCCGTGCACAGACAGCCTCTCCTGAGAAGTCCCCCGGGTCATTATTTTTCCAAACGTCTGTCTCACTGAGATGGTGGACTTCGTTAAGTGCCGTCTGGAGTTGTAACTATTGCCAAGTGCCTTTTTCTCTGGCTTAAGGGAAGGAGGGTGAAAAGATGGTGGGGAGGAGGGAGCTCCTACCTGACCTTGCTGCTGTCTCTTGGTCAGTTTCCATTGTTGCTTTGATTCAGCCTCTGGCTGTAAAGTGGGCTCCGCCTCTACCTGTCCCTCCCTGTCTCCCAGGGCCCTTGCTAACCTTAGGACTGAATTCGAAGAGGGCGACTGAGGCCTGACCTGGCCGGTGTTGCTTGGAAGCCTGGGCAGGTGTGGCTCTGACTGAAGGGGTACAGCCGTGGAGGTGGCTGGCCCCCAGCGTGTGTGGAGGCACAGCAGCCGACTTCCCCAGAAAGCTCTTGTTCTGGGGAGGGGGGCATTCTGCCTGGTGGATGCAGGGACCAGCCCTGGTGGAGTGTGGAGAGGGATGTCTAGCTTCTGCACAACCTGTGTGTGGCCTTGACAGTCTGTGGTTCAGCTCAGTTCGACGCACTTTCTAAGTGCTTAGCTCTGTGGGCTGCAGCTCATTCTAGCTGCTGGGACCGCGGGGGTAAAAAGCCCTCAGAGCTCCCGTTTGCTGAGGTCCTACCCCCGGTGTCAGGCCCTGTGCTGTGCCGCTTGTTTAAATGAGTCACCTCGGTGTTTACGACAACTTTATGGAGTCACTATTTCTCTCTTTTATAGATGGGTAAGTTGACGTTGGTCGCAAAGCGGGGCATAAGCCAGGTCTTCTAGCTCCAGAGCCCATTTTCCCGCCCCCAGTGCGTCGCTGTTGACTCCAGCAGACCCTTCCCTTGAGTGTCTCATGGTCAGAGGAGTAAGCAGATGGGGGTGTGGTGCAGTGTGATACCTGCAGGGAGAGTTTGAACCAGGATCAGAAGTAGCACGGAGCATATACTTATGTCAGGGAGGGCCAGGGATGGTTTGCAGAGGGGGTGACCCCTCAATAACGCACAGAAGGGCAGCCAGATTCTGTCTGGCACTCAGGCAAAAGGCCAGGTCAGGGGATGGGGGTGGGGGTGGGGTCTTTCAGGTCAGTAGGGTAATTCCTGCCCCACTCACCATGGGGGTGGGGATTGGGTGAGGCAGAGCTGACAGAATTTAGCTCCAGGCCCACTCAGATCTTGGCGGGGACAGGCAGGCAGGGCAGGCTGGGGTGCTGCCCCAGGGGCAACTCCCCTCAGCCCATGTGTCTGGCAGGTGCACAGGCCGCCCTGGCCCAGCCAGGCAACCCTGAGAGAAGGGGGCTGTGGGTGCCTGGACTGCGTGTGGACGCTGATGCCTGAGGTGAGACCACAGCCATTCCCACGCCCACACCCTTCCAGACCCAGCAATGGGACCGCCATTGGAGCAGCCCTGGGAGTTCTTTGCGTTGTGGAGGACGGGGCTGGAAGGGGAGGGGTCAGAGGTTCAGAGAAGGGAAGGGACTTGCCTGAGTCACACCTGCTCGTTTCCCCCCAGCACCCTCGTCAGCACTCTCACGTGGAACTGGCTTCATTAAATCTCCCAGCCACCCCTCCGTGTACAGGCAGCTTCCCCTGAGAAGTCCCCCAGACCGTTATTTCTCTGAATGTCCGTCTCCCTGAGACAGTGGACTTCGTTAAGTGCTGTCTGGCTTATGGGAAGTGAGGGTGAACTGTCAGCGGGCAGAGACAACCCCTCACCTGACCCCGCAGGTGTCTCTTAGGTTCTCATCACAGGCGTGCTCTCGCCGTGTGTCCCTCGCACCTGGCCAGCCTTGCAGGCTGTCTCAGGCCCAGGCTTCTTTCTGGAGACCAGTGAGATAGGAATGTCAGATGAGGAAGGAGCAGACCTCCGAGTCCTTCACACACGCCCCGCCTACGGTCTCCAGCCCTGCCCTGGGGTCCGTGTTCTCAGCCACAGCCAGGATGCTCGGACTGGGGAGTGTGGGTGGAGCGGGAGAGCAGTATGTGGCAGACTGTCTTTGTGCAGGAAGTTTGGAGAGAGGGGGCGCCTCGTTAGAGCCCCAGAGGTGTGAACTGAAATCCTGCCTCTGTTGCTTCTAAGCTGTGTGACTTTAAGCAAGTGACTTAACTTCTCTGAGTGCCAATTTCCTCATTAATAAAGTGGGGGTAATAATAACACCTACCTCAGTGGTTCCCAAACTTTGTTATATTTTAGAAATACCTGGGATCTTTAAAAAAAATGCTGACGACTGGCTTCCAGCTTCTGACCTTCTGTCTCATGGTCTGGGAGGCAACCTGGGTATTAGGAGCTTTAAAAACTCCCCAGGTGATACCAATGAGAAGCAGAGGCAGGATCCACTGGCATGGGGTCAAAGGGACAGCACAGGGGCCATGTAGACACCTGGGAGGACTCAGCGCATGGAGGTGATGGCATTTTACCCGTCTCCCTGCCTCTCTCCCCACTTCCTGCGGGGCGGGGGGAGTGGGGGCATTCCCATTATTCCACGGTTGGTTCGCTCTGAGCGCTGCCCCTGAAGTGGTGGTCGGTGCCCATCTTCATAGAAAAGCCTCTTCCCGACCCTCTCACTGCCTCTGCAGCCCCAGCACAGCCTCAGCATCCCTGACAGGCCCCAGAAACTCATGATTAGATGGGGTTTCTGAGAGGGAAGCCCATGATCAGACCTCCCGAGTCTCCTCTTGGTGGCTTTGGGGACCGAAGGGCTGGTCTCTACAAAGGCCTTGGGGAGTCAGAGGCCCGTGATGCTGGCCGGTGCTGCGCCCAGCCTGGGTTTGGTGGTCTGATTTTGGGGGGCTCAGGGGAGGGTGCTGATGGGACAGAGTAGGGGAGCTGCTGCTTCTTTGGCACAGGTGGAGGCAAACCTGGGTGGAGGCTGTGAGGGAAGACACGTGTCCTCAGATCCCTTGGCTGTCCTGACAGGAAGCTGTGCATCACTGGCCGACAGGAAGGAAGCGGCTCTGCCGTTTGGAGAGACCGACACTGCGTGGAAGGAAAGGCGTTCGCTTGCAGAGGCCGCTTGTCCACACAGGACTCTTGCTCCCCTCAGGCGGCAGCTCCCTGTTCATCTTCCTTGGAATGACAAAGGTTGAACTTCACTAATGAGGAGCAGTGAGAGGGAGGGGAGAGGGGTCCTGTGAGATTTCAGGAGGTGGGAAGCCTTCTGCTTTCCATCAGCATCTTTCTTAGCCGGCTGCCAGCTTTGGGGAAATGGAAGGTGACCAGGCTTTCTGTGGTCTCACCCGCCGCTTTCTCCTCCACTGCCAGACCACACCTTCGAGAGTGCCTTTGATTTCTGCTTCTTTTACCAGCCCCAAACACAATGAATCTTTTAATAGCACGAGGCCTTTTGGATCTCTAATCAATCGGTTGCCAAATCCTCTCCAAAGTGCACTCAGAATAGATGCTTTAAATAAAATATATTATCTTTAAGCCAGCGTAAACCTGTGAAATTTGTACATTTCCTTTAGAGCATCTCTACAAATTTTACAATATTGAAATCACCACCCAGTGACCTTTCAGGAAATACTAGATAAATTGCAAGAGACAAATAGACAAACCAAACTGAGAAGTCTAATTTTCAACGCCTTTCCTGCTGGGTTCTCAGGCTGAGTCTTTGAAATCCCCGTCTGCCCCCTCCAGCCCTGTGACCACCCCGCCCCGACGGACTCCCTGGTTCCCTGCTGCGGGAGCTGGTAGCCCGGGTGCCTTCCGGGAGCCCCTCGCAGCTTGGAGAGGCAGCTCTGGTATGTGGCTTCTGGCACCTTGTCCTGTCTGTGTTTGTCTCTGCACTTCATCTTTCAAAACATTCCCGCTAGTGGCCAGAGCCACTGGATTGCCCTTGGGGTGGCTGGGACTGCTTTGGCCAGGCCCAGATGCTCTGCTGGCAGAGACAGGGAGTCCCCCGCCACATCGGGGCCCAGACCAGGGCCCCTCCCTAGGGAGTGCTCTTGGTGTTCAGGCCAGCCTGTGGTTACCACTCCCGCCCGACCAGGTCACGGCCCCGCTGAAGTCTCGCTGCATTAGGCGCCTTCCCTCCCTACGAGTTGGTGGTGTGCAGGGGATATCAACCAGGTGTAACAGCCTGTTCATATTTTGTGTGTAGGAAAAGCAGAATCTGGAGGCAAGTGGTCTGTAAACTCACATGACTTAGAGTCCCCGAGGGGTCTTCTGGGGGCTCGCTGCTCCCTGTCCAGGGCAGGCCCCGGAGACGAGGAACAGTGAGGGGCCGGTGCCTGCTTCCTGGAGCCTGTTAACCGAGACTTACTAGATGGCAGTGGTCACACATCATCAGGCTCACTTCATGGGTGAGTGAGCTCAGTCACCAGCCTGGCTGCTTCACCATCAACACTCAGCGACCCGCATTCACGTCCCCCGGAGGCAGTACTCAGGTCCCCTGGGTCTCAGCTGCTGTTCCCCCAGCAGAGACATGACTCGCACCTCACAGGACTCGTGGTGGTGGCCTGAGACCCACCACTCTCCCACCTGGGGGCGGAGAGAGACGAGGGGGAAAGCAAAGGTCTGAGCGCATCCTGGCGAGGCTCGCCCCTCCTCGGGCTCCGTGGCACTGCGAGGAACATGAGCAGGCACTATCAGTGCTGCCCAGGGGCTCACTCACTTCTTAATTTGATAATTAATTCTGTGAACATTAATGCCTTTTTTGCACTATGCTGGGGGTGGGGGAAAAACTAAAGATGAAAAAGAGCTGGTTCCCACCCTCAAAGAGCTCACAGGCTGGTAAACGGACACTTACTGCCGTTAGAGTATCTTCCAGAGACGCCAGGTGTCCCTGGCGGCGGAAGCACAGAGGAGGCAAGGGGGTGGGAGGGTGGGAAGCGTGAGAGCTCATTTGGGTCTGAATGTGACATGCCCAGAGAGGAAGGTCACTCCTTCCCAGAGGTGTCAGAGTGCAGTGCATTTTGGAGGCGTGTGGGCGTCACTCCTTGTGGCTGGAGTGTGTGGTGTGAGGGGGGTTGGAGAGGTGGGCAGGGGTCAGATCATGCAGGTGCCTTGCTTAGGGCTCCACCTTTCTTCTAGAGGCCGCAGAAGCCATGCAGAGCCTTCGGGCCTAGGGGTGGCGCAGTTCGTGCCCTGTGTTTGCCACTGCGGCACCTACGCAGGACAGCAGAAGGCACTGGAGCAGGGGTCGAGGGCGCTCAGCTCCAGCTCTAGATTCGAAGTCTGGCCCTAGCAGCTGGGTGACTTTGGCCAAGTCTGGGCCTCAGTGTTCTGGCCCGTGAAGAGTCTCAGGCCTGTTTCAGCTCTGACATTCTCCACACCCACAGCTGCCTCTCTTTTTGGCCCCCACGCCCTTTGTTTTGCACTTGTCCACCCACCTCTGGCTGCCTGACCCCTGTCTCCTGGCCGTCCCGCCACACTCAGCAGCTGGTGGCAGCTGGAGGGAGAGGGGTGAGTCCCCCAGAAAGAATGTGCACTCCTAGCCCCCTGCAGCTCACCGACTGCCTGGCCTTTTCCGGCCCTGCAGGAATACCTTTCCCTTGGCCCCAGCTCACCTGGCTCCCACAGCTTGTGGCCCTGGCCCGGCTGGGTTTCTTCAGTGAAACGGTTCCTTGCCTTGGGCCCAAGTGAAAGGGGGCAGCTGATTTGGAGTCCCTGCCTGGAAGCCAGGGGCGTCTGTGTGGAGAGATGTCAGTGTCTTTGGCCTGAGCAGTCTTTTTCCTTAGCTCTGACCTGGGTTTTAAGGGCTTGGTGTGCCGTCATCTGCAGTGGTGGCCTGGGATGCCTGACATTCGCTCTTCCTGCCCAGGGACCCTGGAAGCCACTTCTGCAGGAGCCCTCGAAGGTGGCAGTGGGTGGAAGCAGGTTTGTTCTGCTACCTTTTCAGTGTTGGCACATGGTCCTGGAGCTGCTCCAGGCTGAGGGGCCGGGAGGAGGGGTGGTCTGGGGTTTCTGTTTTCCTTGTCTTTGAGGAGAGCAGCTGGTATATTTAAACACTCAAACAATGGATTCTAAACAAATAAGTATCTATTTAGTCAGTGAAATGAGGAAATTAAAAGTGACTCAGATTTCCCCCCTCATTCTAAGTGCTATTTACTACCTGAGTGATCAGACCTGAACAGGAGTAATTTTGGTTGATTCTCCTCTCCTTGAGAACGTGGTATGGTATTTCATTCATTCCTTCCTCCCTTCCTTCCTTCACCCACCCATTCATCCCTTGAGTATTTACTGAGTACCTGCTGCTATGTGCCAGGCCCTGTGTGAGATAGTGGGACAGAGACGAACAGGATGAGCCCCGACCAGCCCAGAGTCTGGGGTGACCCCCCAGGTGCTGTGTGATCTCAGGGGCTCCCACATGGTGAGTTTCATTTAGACCTGGAAGCTTTGGCTGACAATCCTAACCCCTGTTTCCAGAAAGCAGGGAAGTAGAAGCAGCGTAAGGGGGAAGAAGTATGTATGCGCAAAAAGAGTGAGAGAGGGTGGGGGAGAGAAGGAACGATGGGAGAAAGGAAGCAGCAAACTTTCCCGGGAGGAGACCCTCCAGACAGCCCCCCAGGTCTGTGCTGCCGCCCGCAGCTACCTAGAGAGGCCCTGTGGAGGGAAGGCCCTGTTTGCTCTCAGCTCTGCCTGGCAAGCTGGGTCATAGACTGGCTACTCCCTCTTGTGCCTCAGTTTCCACATCTGTAAAATGAGGCTTTGGACAGGGGGGATCTCAGAGATCTGCTTTGAATGAGCATTCTGTGGCCAGTGTGGGGCGCAGCAGGTGTGGGGCAGGAGCCCAAACAGAGGCCCTGCAGGTGGAAGACACACTTCCTCCGGCTCCTCCCATAGCAACAAGGAGACACCCAGGTGGGGCCTGTGGGGGTCTCACCATCTCCTCACTAGCAAGAAGTGCCTTGCGCAGCTCTCCCAGCTGAACAGGGAAGGAAAGTTCAGGGTCGCCACGTTTGTGGGCGTACTTTCCTATGTGGGCACACCTTTGTGGAAGTTTCTTTTCTTTTTCTTTCTGTCAGTAAGGCCACTTGAAATGTTGAAGTGCAGGACTGTGCTTGGCACATGCGCACCCCTGGGGCGTCTGCCGCACTGGCAGGCCTGCGTCCCTCCCCTCGGGCACTGCCCCCTAGGCCTGGCGCGGCTGTGTCCCACTGCTGGAGCCGAGGCTCGCGTTCCAAAGGGCTCCCGGGCAGCTCATACTTACCGATCTATAAAGAAGGCAGTATTTTGTCAACACAGTGTTAGAAGAATTGGGTTCCTAACTGTGACTTTGGGTAATTGCTTAAATATGCTGAGCCTCAGTTTTCTCGTCTGCCAAATGGGAGTGGCTCTCCTGATCTCTCAGGGATCCAATAGGAAACTACATGAGAAAATGCTTCCTCAACAGGGAGGCCTGAAACTGGCACGCAAAACACAAGGATTCAGTATCAAAATATTCTGACACCCAGTCCTCTCCACAGTTACAGCCTCCTCTGTGCTGAGAAACTGAAGCCACGAAGGGTTAAGTCAGGCTGGGCATGTGACTGAGATCGTCTGTAATTGATGGAGTAAACCTTAGAGGAGTGAAGTATAATTGTAATTAATCCAGGCACTGTGACACTGCCCTGCTAAAAATAGTGTCTACTAATAATTGCTTTGATCTAGCAAAACGATGCCTGTCTGTGAGTCTGGGGGCAGGGACCTGGCAAAGGGTCTGCTTATGGCCGCACAGAGCACCACCCCCCCAGCCCCACCTGTACAAAGTGGGTGTGGCAGCTGGGAGACTTGGGGGCAGAAGGTCAGGGAGGGGCCCTAGTTCTCTCACCCTATGGCAGCAAATGCTATGTATATAGGGTGATCATATGATTTATTGCCTGAACTGGGATACTTTTGAGAGTTTAACATTAATAATTACTGCTCAAATCCACAATTACACCAGACAACAAACAGCAGTGGACTCCCCCAGGCGAACCAGGGTATGTGGCCACGCCACGCAGAGACTGTTTTAAGCTCATGGGAACCCTTGGCTGTAGAGCATTTCCACATTCATCATCTGGTCCTCCTCCTGATAACTCTGGAGGAGTTATTCTCATCTAATGGATGTGAGTGATGGCAATGGAGCCAAACCAGTCCAGCTGTGGTCTCTGGCCTGGCTCTCCCGGTGGCTGGCCCCATGCAGGCGGAGGACAGCTGGCCGGGGTCAGGAAGCTCTGTGTCTAGGGAAAGAAGGGGGACTCCGAGGGGGAGAACCTGCAGCTTCAGTGGACACAAGGGGACCACGTCCACAGGGGGCACGGGGTGCAGGTCCAGCAGGGACTTGCCTGAGTCACCTCCGATCCTGGGCTTGGAATCGGAAGCCTCCTGCACACACTAGCCCTGTGATCTCAGCAAACATCGCTCCCTGCCTCCGTTTCCTCGTTCCTCCAATGGTGACCGTAATCCCTTGCTGTGGGGATTAAGTGAGATCCTAGGTGAAAATGGGTAGGCTCAGGGTCCGACAGGCCAGGTCCTCAGTAAATCCTTGTAGACTTTGAATCTGGAGAGAACTCCCAGAAGCGGCCCCCTTCCGGGAACTACCGGCGTCCTCGTGTCCCGAAATAGTTCTCACTCGAGCTGCTGGGCGGATGGGCTCCTGCCTGGAGGCCAGGACTGCCTCAGTTTCTCTGACGAAGGACATGGATAAAATCAATACGCGGAGAAACTGAGCAATTCCCGACCGCCCTCAGCCACGGATAAGCGACCGAGGGCACTGTGCGAGGCACCTCCAGGCCCTGAGACTCCTCGGAGCTGCGCACAGGCAGGCGGCAGCGCCGGCCTGGGGCCTCGGCCCTCCTCTGGGCTCTGGGGTGAGCTTGCGGGGACACGGGCAGGAGATGGGGCCTGTGTGGTGCCCTGCTGCTGGGCTGCTGGCACCTCAAAGCAAAAGGCAGGTAGGTTGGCAACGGTTTGGTGCCAGAGAGCTGGTGAGGAAAGGAGAGACTTATAAAAGTGCCACGTCCGCCCTATTAATAGCTGTGTTTGGGCTCTACCACCTCTGTCAACACCATCCATCACATCCAAACAATTGAACAGCCTGTGCCAAGCGGCTAGGAGTTAACAACTCAGGCTGGGCCGGGTTTCTGAAAAATGGTATTTCTACTTCTTGTGCAGCTCTGGAATGCCAGTTGTTTTGCGACAACTGGTTATTTTTCCAGACCATTTCCTTTTATTTATCTTTCAGCTTTTATATTTTTAAGCTAGAAGAAGATGGAGAACCTGGAGCAGGTAACTATTATTTCTGACTTGCCCTTGAGTGAGCTGTACAAGAAATATCCATTCTCCAAACCTGAAGTGAGCATTTGCAAAGGGGTGGGGGAGCAGCCAGACAGAGTCCTGCCCCTTTCTGACCTCTGGGCGGATGAACAGGCAGAATGGGGACGTGGGGAAAACGATGGCCCAGCCCTCTGCTGGCCTAGGGTAAGGCTAGCCCTCTCTGTCGCTGGTGGACAGCCCTGGGTAAGGCAGAGCCTCTCTCTCTGGCCCCGAGTTTCCCTGCCTGCAGAATGGGGGAGTCGGGCTAGAAGACCCCTCCCAGTGAAGCCTGTGTGCTGGGCGCAGCACTGGCTGCCTCACGTTTACTGGCAAGAGCGTGGGTGTGGGAGTGGAAGGCAGGGAGGCTGCCCGCAGAATGTGGCAGGGGAAACACAGACGGGCTGTTCTCTGTCTGGGAGGCTCCCGAGCAGCCTCCAGAGGTGTCTGTGGGGCCGCCCAGGCGGCTGTTTTTCTCACCATATGGGATTCCGGGCAACTTAAGATTTTCACTGGACCCAAACACTGCCAGGCTCAGGGGGTGGTTTTGTCCAATGAGGGGGTGAAGCCGGGTTTGCCTCTGGGCAGCAGGCAGAGAGGTCCGCTGTGGAATTCTCTGATGGGGCTGGAAGGTGCAGGTGAGGCCGCGGTGCTGCCTCCTGTGCAGCCAGAGGCAGGGGCTGCAGGGAGGAGGGGAAGTCGGACTGGAGGGGGAATTGGCTGACATGCAGGTGTGGCGGGGTGGTCTGTCGGCCTTGCTTTGCGTCTTTGAACCCTACACACGCTTCCCTGTCCGGCGACTCGCGTCAGCACTCTGATTTCAAGCTACATCCGTCTGAAGGTGAATTTACCCTGTCCACTGCGGTTGCTTGGCCACAGCTCCTGCAGGGAAGCCGGGCTCTGGTGTATGTCATGGCCGGGACAGGGAGAGGGGAGCTCAGAGCTGGGCTGGTTCAGTTCTAGCCAGAAGCCCAGTGAGCACACACAGTTTTTTGCAGAGCAAAGTGATTTCTTGCTCTTTTATTGGTTTGGGGGCCAGATAGGTTTCAATAAGAAAATAAAATGACTTCAGAGCGAGCCATCCAGAAAGCACACTTACTTATTTTATTCTAGAACATTGGAGAGAATGGAGGCTTCTGTCAGCTGCAGGAACTGTGGGGGCCGTGGTCTCGGTGAGGGAAGCAGTGGCCGTGTGTAAGGAGGACCCCTCACGGTGATGACAGGCCTCTGTGGCTCCCTGTGACTTGGGGGCCCAGTAGCCAGGATGGTGACTGGGGCTGTGGCAGAGGCCTCCAGTGTGCGCTCCTCCTGGAGGTGGGTGTGAGTCGGGCCTTCAGAAGAGATGCACTGTGGTGGGGGCGCATTCATCCAAGCTGGGGAGGGCAGTGGGGGCTTTCTGATGCTGCAGAGGAACGGAGCTGCTGACAGGCCAGGAGCAGTCACTCTACGAGGGGGAGAGGAGGAAAGGCAGCCGGGAGCAGACTGCTTATTGGAGAAGGAACTAGAGAGGCAGGCAGGGCATTTGGAGGGGCCTTCCAGAGTGGGATGCAGGTTTTCAGAAAACAGGTAAATGCAGGGCTGTTATTTGCATAAACAGGGCTGCTGACCCTGTGAGCGTAGTCCTGGGGGCCCCAGTATTTGGGTTCTAAGCTTTGCTTCAACACAGGCTGCGGTATGCTAGGGGTTGAGCCAGCCACACTGGGCCTCAGCATCCTTGTGCAGAACAGAGGGCGGGGGACTAGCTGAGCTCCAAGGGCACATTCAGGCCTGGCATTCTGTGTATTTATGGGTGTTTGTGTCGGGGAGGAGCTCTCTACCCAAGGCCATCAGACTGAAGCTTCACAGAGGCATTGGTTTGTTTAGCTTTAAGTAAGGGCCCAACACCTAAGAAAGCTGAAGCCAGATCTTTGAAAAAGAGCCTTCCCAAGTAGAGATGGACGGCCTCGAGAGGGAGGGAGTTCTCTGTCCCTGGAGGTAATCAAGCAGAGACTGGATGACCACATGCCGGGAATCTTAGAGAGGAGCGTCATGGGCCATTTAACTAGATGGCTTTAGTTTCCTTTTACCTCCAAGGTTCTGGGGCGTCACCACCGATGCGTACAACTGCCTGTTTGGCGGCACCTCGTCCAGGCCGTGATGGTGGACGGCAGCCCTGGCCTTCTGGGCTTCTGCACTGTGCCCATGAAGCAGCAGTTCTCATGCCTGGCCTGCATATTAGGATCACTGAAATATATATATATTTTTTAATTTTTAAAAGATTGTATTTATCTGTTTTTTAGAGAGAGGGGAAGGGAGAGAGAAAGACCGGGAGAGAAACACTGATATGAGAGACATGGATTGGTTGCCTCTTGTACACTCCCCGCCTGGAGACTGAACCCACGCCCCAGGCACGCACCCTGACTGAGAGTTGAACCGGCAACCTTTCAATTTGTGGGACAACACCCAGCCAATGGAGTCACATCAGTCAGGGCTGAAATGTTGTTTTAAATGTCAGAGTCCAGGATCACCTGCTGAGATTCTGATTTAATTGCTCCGGGATGGAGCCTACGCCCCTTGGTTCTGAGGTGGCCTGGGCTGCGGGGGCCTGGCCAGCTTCCGCGCCCCCTCGGGCTCCCTGCTGGGGAAGACAGACAACCCCTTCTGGTGTCCTTCTGTCCTGGCATAGGGCTCAAAGGTCTGAGGCTGTGTTTACCCTTCCACGTTCATTCACCCAACCAACATTTGCCTAGCATGTATCTTGTGTCTGGAAGAGTCTTCGGAGGGCCGGTTTGGCTACCTCGCTGCAGCGAGCACCACACTGCCTTTAGAAAGACCTCGCTGTGTTTATTTCTCTGTGCCACACTTAGCACAGTGCCTGGCACATGGCAAGTGTTTAACACAAAGTTTGATTGAATCACATGGGGTCTTCACCAATGTCATAAGTGAAGCAGGAAAATACGTTACATGCAAGCAGGCAGCAGTGGATCCTCAATGTGCCGGTTCCCCTCCGCTCAGAACTTGGAAAAGAAATCATCTCCTTAATTGGAGTCATGTTTGTGGCCATAGGGGTGACCTGTCTGACTTGATATTTTGGTGGCATGATCTCCCAGATGACCTTTTCTCTTTCCTCGGGGCATCACCCAGTGGGAGAGCCAGGGCCTGAGGAGGATCGTTTTCTCTTAATTGGTGCCCCGGTTATCGTTCTGGCTGCACTGAACATTACCAGGCCACCCTCTGCTCAGACCCGAGCGCCCTTGTTATTAACTACATGATGTCCCTCAGACATCAGGCTCCATCTCCTCCCGGGAGTGACAGCGAAGGGCCACAGAGAAGTGCCCCAGGCCAGCTCTACGGGCTGAGTTTTATTTTGAGACCATTGGCCTCCTTCACTCCACAAGCACTTCCTGCCTGCCCCCCACCCTCGGGGCGCTGGTCTTGGCCGCACTTGCAGTGATGATGCGGACCCCCAGGCTGACCTTGGGCTTAGCAGTGATACAGCTGGGGCCTCTCGGGGAGCAGGTGCAGTGGAGGGGTTAGCCGAGCCCGGGAAGCTGGACCTGGGAGGGAGATGTTCCGATGACCGCCGTCCCACCTGTCGTGAGACTTCTGTTGTGGACCTTCGGCTCTGACTCACCTGGGTTCGAATCTGACTGTCACTTCTTTCTTGCTCGGGGACAGTGGGCAAGTGACCGAAGCTCCCTGGGCCTCTGATGGGGTTGTTCTGAGGACCTGAAACAATCACACCAGCGCCTGGCCCGTGGAAGCATATGTTAAATGTTAGCTGCTACTTTTATCGTGTCCCTTTGGTTTTCAAACATTTGGAATTTCAGGGTGGAAGTGCCTGTCTTCTTGACACATCTCAGCATTTTGCTCCCTTCATTCAAATATTTAATATCCAGTATTTCTGGACCTACTTGTGCTGGACAATGTCTTAGGCACAGAGACATAGAGGCAGACCAATGAAGTCTAAAAATCCTGCCCTTCTGGGGCCTTCGTGCTGGCAGGTGGAGACAGTGAACATCAGTGGGTAGATGGGGCCTGACGGTGACAGGTACTCTGGTCGCCGCAGCAGAGAGAGCGGCTGACAGGGTGGCACCAGGTGGGGTCTGTTCCAGAAGGTTGTGAGGCCCAGGCCGGGATAGTGGGTTCTTGGTGCAGAGGTTACTCTGCATGGCATCTAGTCCAGGAACAGACTCCCACGTTAGATGGTGGGTCTACGGACCCAAGGACTGAGGACGGGGTCCCAGAAGGCCATCTTCCCATGGGCATAGGGCAGAGCACCCCCTCCTCGTTCTGGGCAGCTGGCTCAGAGTGTCCCAGCCCGGTGCTGGACAGAGCAGATGGTGTGGGTGATTTCACCTTGGCTTTTCCTGGCTGGGAATATGCCTCAGGCATTCCCCAGGCGTTGGGGGCAGGGGAGCAAGCTGTGGCAGAAGTTCCTGCAAGGTAACTCAGAGGCAGGAAAGGCCACAGGGATATTCAGCCCCACATCCAGCCCCTGGGGCCTGTAAAGACATGTCCCCTCCCATCCAGGGGGCTTGGAATATCCAGACTTGGCGCTCAGCTCTGGCAGGTGCTGAGCAGGAGATGTGACCCCTCACCTGCACCGCGCGTGCGGAGAGCCCACGCCCTCAGCGGGCAGCATCTTGGGTTTGTCTGTACTCTTCACCTCACACTCAAGGCGGAGAGTCAAGTTCAGCTTCAGCTGCCTCTCTGTGGTCACCTCCTCTGGTCATGCGCTGGCCATTCAGGAGCCACTTGCAGGTCTTCTCTGCCCACCTGGGCTTCCCGTCCATATCTGACTGTCCCAGGCCCTGCTCACCTGCCCCTTGGTCTGCCTGGTGGGATTTGGGCTTGGTGGAGTGGGGTGGGGTGGGGTGGGGAGGAATCCCTGACGTTTGCAAGTGCTCAGCAAAGAGCCTGGGTGGAGCGAGTGCTCGGTAAGTGTGCACACGCGCATGGACGCAGGAACGGGCGTTTGGTCCCCTGCAGTCGCCGAAGGTGTCTCTGAAATGCGGGGAGTGCCTTTGTCAGCTGTCACAACCCCGACGTGCTGGTGCTGGAGGTGCGTTCAGCAGCCCCGACTGAGTTCGTCTGCGCTGACATCAGAATGCGAGTTTTTCTCTGTGTGAGAAAAGAATCGTTTCTTCACGGGCGCTGTTTTGCTTCATCCTCCGGCACCGCGGGCAAGGTGAGAGGAGGCCTGTTAGACCTGGCTTGCAGGGAAAGGAGCAGAGGCCCAGAGAGGTTAAGGGTCAGGTCCAGTGTCACACAGTCAGTGAGCAGTGAAGATGTGACTTCAGTTTTGGTGATTTGATTTAAAAATCCCATGTTATCCAGAGAGAGAGACAACGATGATCTTTGTGGGCTGCCTCGTCCTGTCCGAGGAGAAGGTGGCGGGAGTGAGTTCACACTCACAGTTTCGTCGTGTACAGAAGCACTTGGGAAAAGAAAGGGAAGGTTTGGGGTGTCCCTGTGAGCTGGGTGTGTGTTGTGGCCAATGTGCTGCAGTGCTACGGGCCATTCGGCTTAGCCGAACTTCAGGGGCCATTTGTCCCGAGAGCTGACTTTTCCTGGGGGACTGAGGCCTAGAAGGGCGAAGTGACTTATCTAGAGCCAGGCGTTCTCCAGGGAGGGCCCTCAGGTCCGAGCCCAGGGCCCGGCTCCAGAGCCCTCTTGGTTATGAAGCACCCCGGATTCTTGAAACGTGTCCCTTCCGAGGCGTGTGGGAGATCTGTTGGCTGTGTGCTCCAGTTGGACAATCCAAAGGATGAGGATGGGGAGGGTTGGAGTGATCCCACTCTGGACCTCGAGTGGCTAAAACAGGGTTCCGGTGGCTGACTTCCGGTGACTGCCAGGCTGGGCAGTCACTCTGAGGTTGCCAGGAGGTGCTATGATTATACTTTAATCAGGCAGCTCAACCTGGGAGGGTGAGGCTGCACTAACAGGTGAGCATGAAGGTGAAAGACGCAGAGAGTGTGTGAGAAGCAGCGGTCTGGAGAGAGGGCAGCGTGCGAGCAGGGGGCAGAGGGCGGGTTGGGGACCGAAGCCTCGCCCCTGCAGATGGCAGTGACCAGGAGTGCGGTCTTCCCTGCCAGTGGATGAGGGGCTGGTTTTATTTGCATAGCATTAATTAGCCAGAGTGTCTAATTAGGACAACCATGACGGAGTCACAGTATTAAGCTGATGCTGAATATCAATCAGTTTTGGAGCCTTTCCATGAAATTGAAGGAAAAGCTGACCTTATTAAACATAAAAGAGTTTTAAATCAATTATTTCCCAAATTGAAAGCACAAAACATAGATCTTAATTCAGTAAATACAGACTTTAGATGGTTTCACCTCTTCCCCTTCGGGGTTCTAGCCAGTGACAAAAATCATGAATGGACCACATGTCTGTGCACGCACACGCACACACACACACACACACATGCACACACACGCACACGCACTTTGGGCGTCAGCTTGGCTGGGGAAGGGACCTGCACACGTTTGCCTCAGTGAAGCTGGTGTTTCACTGCTGCCCGTGTGCCTCCAGGACTCTGCCTGCAAGCAGTTTTCTGTTCCTTTCAAACGTCCCAAACACCAAAACACACTTAGAACCCCAGTGTCTCTGGGAAGATCTAGTGCGATCCTCACAGTTCCAGCCTTTGGAAGCCACAGGGCAGGCAGGAGAGCACTTGACTCGGCCGGCTCAGAGACTGGGAGCACACCCCATCACACCACGGAGCTTCAGGGAGGATGGCCTGCAGGGGCCTGAGAGCCTCCCTGCAGACACCAGAGGTGCGGCCGGCCACGGCCATGGGGCGGGTGGGGGAGTCGGTGGGCAGCACGCGGCCTGGAGGCGGGCAGGTCTGGAGTGAATCCCCGCTTCTTCGGTCCTGACTTCGCCGTTTGTTGGCACATCCCTGGACGCATTAAGTAATTTCTCGGGGCCTGTGTTTCCTCCCCTGTGAATGTGGGCTGGCGATGCCCACCTTGCCTGCAGGCCCTACTGCAGCGCTTTCCTGCAGGTGTCGTCGTCAACGAGAAATCACAGGCCTGTGGAGGGCGGGCTGAGGGTCCGGAGCAGAGCAGAGACCACGCGGGCGCGGGTGTCCTGTGAGTCACCCTCCGGCTCTGTGGCCCTGCATGGCTGCAGCCAGCCTCTGCTAGAAAGGGAGGCACCCCCATCGCACATGGAAGACTGGTTTGCTTGCAGGAAGGGGGGGGACGTGATATGTAAACAAATCTGACGTACGGCTGAAACCTGGGCTAGTGTGTGACCCGGAAAAGCCACTTTCCCTCTCTGGTCCTGAGTTCCTTGGTTAGTGAAGTGGAGACATTATTACCTCATCTGCAGGGCAAGGACGTGAGTTAAACTGTGTGCAGGCCTGGCCCGAGACCTGGTACACAGTCAGTCCCCAATAAGTGTCGGGTAAAAGTAAAAGTACTATCGCTAAGTAGTTTCAGGAAGTACTTATTAAGCACCCATTGTGCTCCAAGCGGCCCAGATGGTCCGGTGTCCGCGCAGCGTTTCCGAACCGCGGTCTCTCCCCGCGAGGAGCGTGCGGACTTGAGCTGTGAGTGCCCTGCCTGCCACTTCATCGCACGATTCTGTGTTTTCAGTCTTTTTTTACATGAAAAAGCAACAAATTTAAACATAGTTGGAAATGTACCATATGCACAGTTTTGGAGGCTGGGTTTTTCACTTGATATTACCGTGTTTTTCGGACTATAAGATGCACCCTCCTCTCCCCAATTTGGGAGGAATAATGGTTGTTAATGCTGCTGTTGAATTCTGTTTACACTCACACTGGTGAAATATTATGTTATTTATGTTATTAAATATTTTACCACATTTTTTGCTTCAAAAATTTTTTTCCTATTTTCCTCTAAAACCTAGGTGTGTCTTATGGTCCGAAAAGCACGGTACATCCTGAACCTTTCCTCACGTTGTCAAATATTCTGCATGGAAATGGTTTGACGTGACTACACAGTATTCCATTGCTGGCTGTTCCCAGGTTTACTTGGCCACCCCAATATTTTTGGGCATTGACGAATAAATGGTTTTAAAACAACTCTTATTTTTTTAAAAGATTTTATTTATTTTTAGAGAGAGGGGAAAGGAAGGACAAAGAGAGGGAGAGAAACATCTATGTGTGATTGGTTGCCTCTCATGTGCCTGCTACTGGGGGCCTGCCCCACAACCCAGGCATGTGCCCTGACTGGGAATTGAACCAGCAGCCCTTTGGTTTGCAGGCTGGCCCTCAATCCATGGAGCCACACCAGCCAGGGCTAAAAACAACTCTTATCTGTTGGGACGTAATTCCTAAGCATTCCTGTGTGTTAAGGATTATTACTCTGTTGTCGAAAAGTTCTGAGTTGCAGGGGAGAAGGACTGACCAGTTGACCACAGGACTCCCTTCGAGCCCAGTGGATCCCATGGGCCCTCGGGTGGGGTGAGTGGGGAGAGCAGGTGTGGCGGGCGCCCCAGCCCATGGTGTGTGGCAGCTAATTAGCCAGCTCTGAGTCGCTGTCATCACCCAAGAACCGTATCGATTTCAAGCTTCATTGGAGTCCGGGCAGCTAAGAAAAGATGATAATTAAACATTTTACCAAATAGACAACATTCCTAGTCCAGCCAGAATCTGTTGACGTGTTTTCCAGCTATTAAAAATGGCTGACAGTTGATAGTTCATTCTTCATTGACATGTGCGAGAGAAGCAAGGAGACCTGTAAAGCAGTGACTGTTCCTGCGGGTCCAGGCGCAACTCATCTCCCTGTGGGGCCGCAGTTGGCCAGGGCGCGCACTGCCCAGACCACGGAGCCGGTGGGAGTCACCTCTTATGTAAAGGCCCCGGGTTCTAGAACAAAAGGAAGGAGCTGAAAGGAGAGGAGACAGCCCCTGGCTCCCATCCCTTCACCTCTTCCTCGAAACATGATAGAAATAGGCTTGGATAGTGATTTCAGTTCATTTCTGCCAAAAGCAATAAATTAGAGGTCAAAATGTGCAGCCCCTCCTTCCCAGGGCAGGCGTGATGCTCCCCAGACGCCTGCAGACCCCTTTGAGGAGAAAGTTATGGTCATTTCTGGCCCCAGAGCAGTGTGAGCTGTTTTCAGTTGAGTCCTGTGGGGAGGTTTGTCTCGTCCTGAAACGGTCCGAGTGCCCCTGGACCCACTGCCTGTTCTTGCAGTCCCATCTAGGCCCATGATTTGGGTTGTGTTTCAGGTGTTGAGCAGACCAGAACCTTCATGAGGCCTGGAACCGTCATCTGTTTCTCGCCGTGCTGGTAACTGGAGCAGCACGCCACCAGCCCCTGTGTGTCCGTGCAAGTGAGCGAACGCAGGCTGCTCTCCACTGAGCCTCAGACCGTGGCAGAGGCCAGAGGAAAGCCGCTTGCCTGCAGATCACCGTCCGGGCAGCACAGAGTGGAGAGCTCCCCCCACAGGGGACGACCCTAGTGTACAAAGTCGGAGTTGGTGTGTAAGCCCGCGGTCAGCTCCTGGTGGGCAGGGGCCCTCTGCGGACATCTCACAGCACCCGGTACGCTGTTGGGCATGTAGTAGGTGCTCAAGACACGAGAAGTGGTTGGAATTGTCACGAACGAACGGAACAATGAATGAACGAGCCACTTCCTTAGTTTGCCCTTGGACCCCCGGTGCCAGCTCATGCCTGGCATAAAGCGGGCCCAGGAACTGTGTCCAGCGAATGCACTGGGATTAGCAGACTCCAGGGAGAGCCGAGCCGTCCCCTCTCGGCCTGCAGAAGGTGGTTGGGCGCACTCTGTCTCCGAAAACTTTCTTTTTTGTTTAATCTTTACCCGAGGATATGTTTTATTGATTTTAGAGAGAGAGGAAGGGAGGGGGAAGGAGGGAGAGAGAGAGAAACGCTGACATGAGAGAGACGCTGGTGGGCTGCCTCCTGCACGCGCCCTGACTGGGGATCAAACCCGCAGCCTCTGGGTGTGTGGGGTGACAGCCGGACTGCCTGAGCCACCTGGCCAGGGCTGAAAGCTTTCTTGATAGTGATGTCTCCTCTCTTGAGTCCCCCGACCCCTGCCCCAGCTTTACTGTAGGTTTCAGCAGGCCGTTAATCATATCTTGCCTTTGAAACACCTTCCATTATTGTTCTAAGCTGTCATTTGGGTCTGTTTAATGGACTCTTCACACTTTTCTACTGTTTCCCATTGGAGAGTGGGCCTGAGGGCTTGTGGGCAGTGCTGTAATCTGGGAGTCAGAGGCCTTAGCTTTGAACTCTTTCACAAGCCACTTACCTCTCTGAGCCTTTGCCTATAATGCTGTAAAGCTGGGATCAAGGCCAAGGGCTGCTGTGAGGAGGGATGAGACCCGGTGTGTGAAAGCCCCTCGTAAATTGCAAGGTGCTTCACCAACATTGGGTGCCATTATGACCCCAGCTCTGAGAGCCCAGGGGTGTTTCTCATGCGACATCCATCCCTCAGGTCATCCAGGTCACCTGCCTTTCATCTGCTACCTTTGCTGAAAGCTGGGTTCCTGCCTTCCTGTGGGGTTGGGGGCCATCTCTACTCGTTGGCTTTCAATGCCCAGGAAGGGGCAGAGTCACCCTGAGCGTGTAGAGCAGGCAAAGCAGATGCCGGCGGTAGCTGACCCTTCCGTGGCCAGGCACTGGGTTGTGCACTCACATGCACCAGTTTCCTTTCTTTTCCGCAGTAGACCCGTGAGGTAGCTTATCCCCACATGGCACTGGAGGCAGCAAAGCACGGAGATGAGGAGTGAGCAGCCTGAGGTCACGCAGCTAGTGGCCGTGTCAGGGTGTGGACCCCTGGGTTGGCCCCCGAGCTCGAGCTCCCAACCCTGTGGGTCTTCAAGCTGCCGTGGGGCTGGAAGCCTGCAGCGTAGGCCAGGTAGCCCACCTGCACACCCCTCCCCCCCACGGAGGGTCCCTTGGGGGCCGTCTCCTGCCCAGGACTCCTCTGTGCTCCTGTGCTCAGCCCCTTTCTCTCTGTGGTAGCTCCTCTGTCGCCCTTGCTTCCCTCCCTGCCCTTGACCTGAAACAGGAAGTGAGAGCAGCTGCCAGGACATTCTAATTCATTCCTGAAAAAGTTCTGCGTGGTCAAGGATGGAAGGACCTCAGGAATCCTCTGGGTTAGGATTGTTAAGAGAAAAGGGAGGCCTGCGCTGGCACAGATGGATGCCCAAACCATTTAATAGCAGCACAAAAAAAAGAATTGTGTTTGGGTGACTTATGAGCAGAGAGGCAAAAATTCTAAACAATGCATCAGCAAACTGAATCCGGCCGTGTAGGACACACTCCATGTCTCACGCCCAGGTAGGGTTCATCCCAGAAAGGCGGACGTGCTTTAACCCGAGAGAACAGAGGCTGGGGGGGGGGGGCTGGGGAGCCGCTGCTGGGGTGGCGCCAGCCCAGGCCCAGCCTGAGGCACTTTCTGGTGACAGTCGCTCCTCTGCCCCCGGGCCTGCACCTTTACGTGGCCTCAGAGTAAAATGAGATGGCCGTTCCTGGCCCTCCCTAACTCTCTCTCCGTTCCTCCCGCAGGATTCCATGTTTTCGTTGGCCCTGAAATGCCTTATCAGCTTGTCCACCATCATCCTCTTGGGCTTGATCATCGCCTACCACACGCGTGAAGTCCAGGTAGGTGTCCTGGCCCGACCCCTCGTGCAGTGGCCGTTTGCTCTCGCCGGGCTGAGCCGGTCTCCACCCCCAAAATCACCTTTTAAGCAGCTACTCGGTTGATTTCAAAAGATGGCGCCCGAGACTGTGGCTCTTCTCAGGGTCTGGACCCTCGTGGGAGAGGCGTTGTGAGGCTGCCCCGTGGCTTTGGAACAACTGTGACATTATTTTTACGGGGGAATCCAGAGGGGAACGTGGCTTTACGATTTAGGGATACTGTGGGAGCCCCCACGCATAGCTTTGACTTTTCTCCCTCACTGGGTCCTTTCTGAACTGGAGCCACAAATACCCCCAGTCAGATAGACCTGCACGTGCCCTCCTACGTGTGTGCGTGCTCACACGCACGCACACTGCACTGAACACCACCAGGAGTCTGTATTTCCATGTGGTGTAGACTGTACTGCCTCTGGACACCGTCCCGGGAAATACTGGCGGGTGTTTGGGGGGCACTTCCAGTTGGCTGGTGGCGGGGAGATGGCTGGGCCTGGTCTGGAGAGGGCAGGTGGGAGTGAGCAGGCCTGTGGCGTCTTCTCCTGGCAGTGGGTTTCCGCCATCACTGGCCCTCCCAGCTGCCTTGCCGTGCTGGGGACCTGGGTATCCAGGTGTTTCTCCTCACACTTGTGAATCTGGATGTACTCCTAGTCCTTTGGCTGGAGGAGCACAGATAGATTCACATCTGGGCAGTGGCAAGAGAGTGACAAAGACCAGATCTCAGAGTCAGGACCGCGGCAGTCAGGCCTCAGCCATGACCTCTTCCCACAGTGTGTCTGGCCAGTCCTGCGACCTTTCTGGCCTGGAACACGCAAACCTTTTTCATCTGGAATATGAGGGTTTGATTTCACATTTTACTGGTCATTGTGAGGGTGGAGTGAGGGGCACGTGAGAGAATGCTTGGTGAACCGAGTAATCTTTTGTTACTCCTCGTTTCTGGGGTGGCTTGGCCAGAGAGACAGACGTGGCGTGCGCAGCTCCCGTGAGAGAGCAAGCCGGCTTTCCTGCTGAGAGTCGGGGTGCTGCCCTGCTCCAGGCCACCTGGCGGGGCTGCAGTCTGCTGACGACCAGATGACACTAGTCCAGAAGGCTGGGACTGTTCAGTCTCTGGAGTTGTGGGTGCTCAGGGTGATGTGCTCCAAGAGTTGACGGTCCCAGATGCCATCACGGAGCCCGGACTGGACAAAGCCTGTGGCTTTCAACCTAGACCACTGTCCAGTCAGCCCAGGAAAGGGGCAGGAACCAAGAGGGGACCTGGAGCCACTCTGAACCTCAGGCCAGGTTTCAGCTTCCCAAACCAGTCAGAGACCAGGGAGCCCCTCAGCCTCTCTCAGCCCCCATGTCCTCGCCTGTTGGGTGTCTGTCTTGCTGCAGATCACCCTGACCTGTGCTCAGAGAAGGCAGTGGAATCATCAAGTCCAGCCACGATGCGGGCTTGAGGGAGGGGGAAGAAGAGCAGTTTCCAGCCACAGCCTGGCCCTGGGGCCTCTCAGCCTTGCCGCTTCCCCTTCCCACTCCGAGCTCTGGGACTGGCGCCGCCCTCCCTCTGACTCCCCCGGGGCCTCGTTCCCAGCTCAGGGCCTGCAGCCTTCGCTCTCAGTGACCTGGCCTGGCTCAGCTGTGACCTTGGCTCTGGCCTGGTGGCAGGGCCATGTTGCTGACAGGCCAGTGCCTAGCTGGGTACCCTTTGTGTCATCCTCAGCTCATGGCTAGTCTTTGCTTTGTCCTAATTTCGGGCAGTAAGAAGATGCTGTTTCAGTCACTTATCTTGGCCTGGCCTCACAGTCTGGAGAAACAAAGTGGGATCAGTGGTTGGAATTCTGGCTCGGACACCTCAGTCTGCGTGACCTTAGGCCAGTGACAACCTCTCTGGGCCACAGTTTCCCGTCTGAAGTGTGGCTGTCACACGACCACCTCATTGAGCTCTTGAGGGGTGGTAACAGCCGAGAGTGCCAAGTGGGCTTTCACAAAATGAAAACTTCAGTCCCTTTTCTGCCCCACTGTTTCCAGCTGGGCCTCGTTCATGTACAAGCTGGGCCCACCAGATGGCCACTGTCTCAGCCGCCTGGTACTGGCAGGTGCCTGGGCGTCCTCTCCACTCTGGCCTGGGCCTGCCTGCATGCTCAGCTCATCACCCAGCCCTTTATCCTACTTGACCCGTGGAGTCACTGGTGTCTGGCTCCCTCTGTGCCTCTTACGTTTCCAGCAAAGCTCTTTCTGCATGTAGATGAGCCTTTTCCTGCCAGAGGGAAATAGGAGTGGTTTGGGCCCAGATGGTCATGGGGGGTGGGGGGTGGGGGCTGGGGGGAGAGGGCTTGTTCCTATGCCTACACCCCTTGTATGGATCACACTGTAATTTTTTGTTCCATCCTACCTCAGGGACAATGATGTCATTAATCTTTACATTTCAAGGACTTGAAGTGTTGACAAAGAGGTGTTTGCCGTGCTTGTTTTGAATGAAAGGGTGCTGGATTCAGTGTATCTGGTTTCAAAAGCAATTTGGACCATTGCTTAGCTCTGTGGATTTCACCTCAGTTTCCTTATCTGTTAATTGGGGATCCTAAGCCTGCAATTCTTTTTTTTTTTAAAGATTTTATTTATTTTTTATTTAGAGAAAGGGAGAGGTAGGGAAAAAGAGAGGGAGAGAAACATTGATCAGTTGCCTCTTGCATGTGCCCCAACCCACAAGCCAGGCACATGCCCTGACTGGGATTCGGACTGGTGACCTTTTGCTTTGTGAGATGACACCCGACCAACTGAGCCGTGCCGGCCAGGGTGCCCCCCCAGTTCTGTAACTCTCCGATTGAGGTGTGGCGTGCAGCCAGCGGAAACCTGCTTCCTGAGGGGGTGCCGGCTGCCAGCACTTGTCCAGAGTGGAGCTCTCAGACGGCACTGTCGGTTGGAACGGCCAGCTGCTGCTCACCTGCTGTGAAGCTGGCCAGCGTCAAGTGACAAGCAGTGTGTGGCTCATTGCTCCATGGGGTGATGTCAGGGGCTGTGGTCAGGATCTGCTTGTCACTTCTGTCATCCATACCAGGTGCTGGTCACTTGGCTAAGTTTTAGCAGAGACCAGATGACCCTGCTTCCACCTCCCCCAGCCTTGCTGCCGACACTCACCTCCAGGCCCTGGCCCCGCCCATACATGCTGCTGGGGCGCCTTCTAGAATAGTGTTCCTGTCTGTCAGTTTGGACAACTTGTGTTTTGAGGAAGAAGAGTTCTGGAACATTATTGGGTAACTCTCAGTCAGAAAGGTGGGGAGCCTCCGGCTGGGAGGATTCTCAGAGGTGCCCCTCCCCAGGGCATGAACCCCTTCTACCTCTGTGGGCCTGCTCAGGCCTGGGGGTCTCTGCTTCTTGAGGGAGGGTGTCCCTCGGTGGGCAGCACAAGGTTTCAGAGGATCTGCCCTCCCTCTGGGAGGAAGCGGGCTTCCCTGGAACCTCCACTCTGCCTAGCTCGGGAGCATGGAGAAAGGCTTCCTGCCAGGCAGCCTCTGGTGCTGGGAGAAGGCCTCCGGCTCTGCCCGTCCCGCCCGTCTCGCTGGTGTGGAGCGCACAGCTTTCAGAGGCTCAGGCGCCTGTTGTTCTCAGGGCAGTGTGTCCTGGAGAGAAATGAACACATAAAACCAGCATTATGTTTACTCACCAACACATTGGAAACCTTCCTCTCCCTTGGAGAGTTCTTTCATCCTTGTGGTCTGGGGATCGCCAGCTCCCCAACAGGCAGTGGCAGCCTCCCAGGCTGTGGGCGCTCGTTTCCGATGCCACTGGCATGTCCCTGGCTCCACACGTAAGATGTAGGACTCTTTGCCCCCCGCCTCCCCCCTCCCCTACTCTTGACTACCCATTTGGCTCATTCATTCAGCATTTACGTACAAGATCTCTGTGCAGAGCTGGGGCAGGAGCCCGGTTCTCTGTGCTTGAAACCCTGCAAGAACCTTTGCTTCTCCAAGGGGTTGTCAACCTTCAGGAAATCTATGTCTGATTACTGTCCCCAGTGCCACCCTGGAGGGGAGGGTGGCAGGTGGCTGAGAATGTGGACTTTAGAGTAGTTTGGCGTGCATTCAAATCCTGCTTTTTGACACATTGTAGTGTGTATGGTGACCTTTAGGAAGTTACTTAATCCCTCTTAGTCTATTTCCTTCCTGCAAAATGGGACTAATAATAGTACCCACCACAAAGAGTTGTTGTGCAGATCGAATTAGATAATATATGCAAAACACCTTCGCTTAAATGAGGACGTGTTTGCCTGGCAAACAGGGTGGGAAGAACACACCATGCAGAGGTCTCCAAATAAACAAAGGCCCTGAGACGGGAAACTGCAGCGCGCCCTTGGAACACCTCTGGGATGAGGGCCCAAGCAGTGGGCAGGTCCACTGTGGGGTGTGGGTAGGACCAGCAGGTACTGGTCTGTCTCACTGAAGGGTTTTGGAAATGTCCTGTCGGCAACAGTAGATACCATGGAAGGGGTTCAAGCTGGGGGGAGTGATGATCAGATTTGCATTTTAGCTGCAGCATGTCAAATGTTGAAAGGGCCAATTTCTGAGGGACAAAGATGAGTTGGAAGCACGTTACCATAGTCCAGGTGAGGGATGGTCATGTTTTGAACCAGGCAAGACAAGAGCTGGACTTGAGAAACGTTGAATAGGTGGAATTGACCAGACCTGGTCACCAGTTAGGATGGAGGTTCAGACTGTAGGAAGAGGAGGCAGCCAGGAGTTGCTTGGGTAAGGCAGCCGCTGGGAGCGCCATTTATTAAAATTGAAACCACAGAAGGAAGTCGGGTGGGGAGTGATAAGCAGGTCAGTTTTAGGCACGTTGAGTTTGAGGTTTGGGGGGGTGGGAGTGCAGCTGCCTCCTGGGCAGTGACAGAGGCCAGGGCCGCATCAGCAGGGGCAGTGGGGTGTAGGGAGGCTCAGGACAGAGTCCTGGAGGGACGCTGGCGAGGTGAGAAGTGGGAGGAGGAAGAGGGGTCCACAGAGGGTCTGGAGAAGGAACAGGGGCAGAGGGAGGGGGTCAGAGGAGGCTCAGGAGGCGTGAGTCACAGAGCTACGGGCAGAGAAGGAGGTGCAGGGTATGCCATCGGAGGTCGAGGAGTTGCATTAGGTCCTGGGGAGGTCGTTGTGCCCCTTCTTAGCACAGACCCTGGGAGTGGCAGTCACCGGCCGTGGTGGGGAAGGGGACCTGAGTGGGCGGTGGGAGGGTGGAGACAGTGACACCTGCCAGTCTGCTAAGAGGTGCGGCTGTGAGCGGAAGGGCGCCAGTGTGGAGGCCGGAGAGAACATGTGGTCGGTTTGCGCAGACTGGAGGGATTGCGTGGGTCCCTCCGCTGTCAGAGAGGGGCCAGCCAAGAGGGAGAAGCAGCAACCATGTTCTCTCCAGGAGCACATGGGAGCAGGAGGGGTCGAGTGCCCCAGGCAGGCAGTGCTCTGCCTCGGAGCCTGGGGCAGGGGCTGCCCGGCCAGACCCATCTCTGGAGGCCAGAAGAGGAGACTGGCTGCTCCCGATGGAGCTGCAGGGGCAGGAGGTGGCAGGACAGCCCCCGGCGCACGGCAGGGGCTCGGCCAGCATTTGTAGAGTCACACCGGGGGTGCTGCTGGGAGCCCGGGACGGGACGTGGTTCAGTGGGAGATTCCACGTGCTCCGTGCATGAATGGGGAATTTAAAGATGATTTCAGTTTGTGGTCATGGGCCACATTCAAAGCAGAAGTATCAGTTAGATGAAAAGGTGGGTGTTCACCCTTGTCTGGAAGCATCAGTCCCTCAGGATCTGGCGCTGACCTCTGGCACCTGCTAGTCCACTTCCAACACGAGGGAACCGTGACAGCGATGAGACTCGGGCCCGCAGCCTCCTCGGCCGGAGACACAGGGGACCGATAACAGGGGATACTTTTAATTTATTGGGTGTGTAAAAGTGGGTATTTTTATTAAATACTAATAGTGTTCTCAGCTGACAGTGAAATTACTTCAAATTATAGGGCATAAATTATATTCAGAGACGGCTCACGTTGCAGAAAGGCTCGCCTGTGGCATGATGCCCCACAGGTCGCGCGCCCTCCTGGGCACACACAGCCCACCATCACAGGGGCATGGGCGTTTGGGGTGCAGGCGGTGTCCCTTTCTCAGACTCTTGGGGGGTTTCACGGCTAAATGAGCTGGTGGAGCCTTCCCACCAGGGAGTGGGCTGGGTGGTTCCAGCCGGTCTCACTCTGGGTCCGCAGCCTTCCTCCTCCCCGGGGAAGGAAGTGGGCTTGAGTCACACTCCCAGCTCACCTGGAACGTAAGGACTACTTTGTGTCAGGCACTGAGGATTCAGGAGTAATTCAGACCTAATCCCTGCCTTTGGAAACTGCTTTCCTAGACCTTGACCCACTGTGACCCAGGCTAAGAAGTGCCATAATGTAAGGTGTGTGTGTTTGGGGTGAGACTGGCCTGTAGTAGTTCAGGGGAGCAGAGAGAGGACAGAGGAAGGTGTGTTTGTTCTCCAGGGGAGATGGCTGCTGCCTGATCCCCATGGGGCTGGGGTCTCCATCCCTGCAGGCCCTCGGAAGACATTTCCTGATGGTGTCTCTGGCTAGCTGGCTGTTGCATTTGAACTGCCCTCACAAGGCTCAGAGATGGGCCAGTGGCCGAGGCACTCCTTTTGGGCTGACAGATTGGGGACCCCTGAGATCTCAAGGCCTCCAGGCAGATGGCCCTCTCAGCCTGCTTGGTCCTTCCCCCAGGCCTGCCGCCCAGAGATGAGGAAGGGGCTCCGAGCACCCTGGGCGGCCCCAGGGCTGAGGGGTGTGGAGCGCCACGGGGGAATTCTAGATTCTCCTCTGCAAGCTCCCGCCCGCCTCCTGCTCCACTCTGATGAATGCTCCCTGGGTAGATCTCTGCACACAGAGGAGGCTGGAAATGGGAGGCTGTTCCGGGGGATGGTGCCCAGGGGGCCACTGTGCATCCACTGAGGACACCACCCACCCTCCCACCTGCACCTGGTGAGGCTGGGAGGACAGGAGGGAGAGGAGAGAGCACCAGCTTGGTCTTCGCCACAACCTGCGCCATCCAGACACCCAGAGACCTTGTCAGACTACTTCGAAGGCAGGAAGCCGAGAGGCTGGCACATTAGCAGCTGCCTCAGTGATGGTGACGTCACCTATCTTGTCTGGTGCTTCATAGTTTTTGGAGTGTTCTCACACAGTGTCAGACCTTTTGCCCGCCTGGCATCACCTCCCAGACTTTCAGGCTTCGGCTCAGGTACTCCCTCCTCCTGGAGCCTTTCTGGCCGCCAAGTGCCCTGAGTAAAGGCCCTTTCTACGGGTGGCCTAGCGCCAGCGCTGGCCCCCCACATCACAGGTCTCGGGTGGAAAAGCAGACACCGTGTCTTGGATGTGCGTGCCCGCTCCCTGGCTGTGTGTGTGTGGGGCTGGGACGGAGGGGCGGAGCGCGCCCAGCACACAGCAGGTCTTCAGCGAGTGTAAACAGAAGAACCCGGGGTGCAGGCGGAGCTGGCTGATTCTCCCCTCATCTGCAGGGCAGAAACTGAGTCCCTGACGGCTGAGACGGTCTGAGGAGGTCTGGCTTCCCGCCTGCGCTTTTGCCTCATCGGGGGTCTCTGGCCTCTGTGGGTGGCCCCTGCAGGCTGGCCATGCCATTGGCAGCCCTCCCCACAGCCCCTGGTCCCCTCTTGTCCACCAGCCTCCGTCCCAGCCCCTCTTCGCTCATGGGTGGGCTGCTGGCCATGGATTTCCATGGTGACCATGCCAGCCCTGGTGATCTCGGTGTGACATTTGGGTTTTATTTGCTAACTATTTAAACATGTGGGTTTAACCTAGCCCTTTCCTCATTAGAAAGGGCATCCTGCCCGCTGCCCCTGCTGTAGGTGTGGAGGCCTCCTGCTGTTGTCACTCGGCATCGGCTGAGGCTGCCCCGGGCTGCTGGGCCCAGGAGCCAGGTGCTGCAGCAGTGCCAGGCTCCTCAGCCGCCCGCAGTGGCTTTCTGTTTTGTCGCTTGGAAATATCACCGTGTCATGCTTCTCTGTGGGGCGTGTGCAGCGTCTGTTATTGGAGTGAAGGCCACCACCCTGGGCAGGTCCAGACTTGCCCCAGCCGGGAGGGACAGTCCGGGAACTCTGCAGTCAGCCTGCTGGGGCGTTCTTGACTTCCAGGCACATAAATGCCTCTTGCCAAGTCCTCCAGAAGCTTCCTTGGCTCCAGAAGTCCAGGATGTTAGAGTGTCCTCCACCCCCGAGCCTTGGCCGGGGATGGAGGGGACGCGGTTTTGGAGTCAGCGTTTGTGAATGGGAAGTTGGTGTTACCTCCCTTCCCACTCTCCTCCCCTGCCGGCTCAGAAGTGGTGCCGAGATGCCGAATCCATGCATCTGTGTGTTGCCTTGGAAACCACACAGTGGCCTCACCCAGGGCCCTGTGAAGTGAGGGGGCTGGCACACGTCTCAGGAAGCTTCTCTGTAATTCAGACACAGGAAATCACCCTCCCAACACACGCAGCTAGGTGAGTGAGAGGGTTCTGTGAAGAAACAGCCCAGTGCCTGTCCCACCCGTGGGGCTCTGCCACCTTTACCTGGTTCAGGGGGCCTGTGCCCGTCTGCCTGGGATACCAGTCACTGTGGGAGCTTGGGTGCATTACTTCTCCCCCAGCCTCAGCTTTGCCATCAGTAATGAGGGCGGTTTGGAGCCGATGCTGTCTGGGTCTCTGGCTGTGTCCAGGGTTCCGTGCCTGAAGGACGCTCAGATGTAAGGAGAGAAAATGCAGGGGGAGTAGCTGTGAATGTTTCTTGCTAACAATGACCAATAAATATAGTTCGTATTCAGGAGGCCCTGGTGGGGGCCTGTCCAAGTAACCTCGTCCCTTCCCTAACTGCCTGGCCTCTCTGCCCAGTGAGAGAGTGGACTGTGCCCTTAATATAACCTTGAGCTTGAAACAGTACATAATTGAAAAGAGAGTTCTTAGGCTCCAACACCCTAATGTTTAAAGGTGACTCCCTGTAAGACGCTTGCGAATGTAAACTGGCCAGACACCTTAAAGCTTTTAGGCTAATTAAAGCCAGCGACCGAGTCCCCGCCTCAGCACTGGCTCCAGCCTCCTTCCATGAATCTGAGCTCCACGGCTCTGGAGCCGCCGGGGAACGAGTGCCAGCCGAACAGAGTACTCCCTCTCCCCGGTGTGGGCCGCCCACGGCTTTTTCAGTGAATTCGTTCTGTTTTGTATCGTTGTTGTCACTGTTTTTAAATGGCGATCTCGCCCTCCACAGCAGCAGCAGCTCTCCATCAGGGACGGACCTCGAGTCCCTGTGGGGGTCGGGCCGCAGGCCGGGAAGCCCGCTGCCTGGGGACGTGTGCGTTGAAATCCTGCAGGCGTCCCAGTGCGCACACCCGGTGTGGAAACGTCGGGCTCCCTTATGCGCTCAGCGAGGGCCTCCTCTCCCGGCCGTGGCTATGCCTGCCGTACCCATGCCTGCCGTGCCCATAAAGGGTCTCGTACGTGGTAGGAGCTCAGCAATTCTGCGTCTGGCTTGAGGATGAGGGACTCCCTGAGGATTCTGGAAGTTGGAAGGCGTTGTAGAACATTCAGTGTTCGGAGGCTTCTTTACGACCGCCGTTGTTGCATTGTACCACCAAGAAAAGTTTGATGGTTCCAGTGTGTTCAACTGGAATCTGGTTAAAACACATTTTCCTGTTTTTAAGATGAAAGGTAGCAAACTCACCACTCTTCAACGTCTTCAAAACCCAGTAATTGGAAAAGATGTGAATGGTGCTTGGTTTATCTTGGACGTAGAGAATTCATTGCAGTTCAAACAGAGTTTCCTTTCCTCCGACCGCATCACTGCTACGGACCTGTCTGGTTGGGGGCAGGGCAGGGGGAGCGGGGCATGGGCCATGCTGTGACTTTGTCATTAGCGATTTTTTAAAAACTGTGGTAAAATACACATAGCATACTGTTTACCATTTTAACCATCTTGTCCATGGGCAATTCAGTGGCAGTAAGTGCACCCACGCTGCTGTGGGGTCATCACCACTGCCCATGTCCAGACTGACTTTGCCATTCTTTATGTGAACTGTCCTCTGGTGGCTCCTGGGCGTGGGGGCCCCGCCGAGGCCACGGTGCACCTTCTGCACATGCTGACGTCCTGCCGGCAGCCCCACGGCTCAGCCCGTGCGACCTTACCTGTGCCTTCGCCTCACGCCCTCACACCACAGGCTGGGGTTCTGATCCCAAGCTCCAATTTGGAAGACAGCTTGGAACCCCACAAATGATGTGAACTACAGCCTCCATTTGTTGGTCTCTTGACTCGATGACCTCCCTCCATGATGGTCACAACAGCCCCGTGACTCTGTGTGACATGTCCAAGGTCGCGCGGCTGGCAGGAGGCAGGGCCAGCTCAAGCCAGGCTGCCGATCTCCAGGCTGTCGGGCCTCACTGCTTGGGCGAGCACACTCTCTCCCCACCCCTGGGCATGCCCAAAAGCTGGGCTGAGCCTCGGGGACTCCTCTCCAACACAGGGCGAGAAGCGTGACTGTGACAAAACGAGGGCTGCAGAGCCGTCCAGATGCTCCCGGTCCCTTGCCAAGCAGCACCTGTGCGCCTGCCCCAGCCATGCCTCCAGAGGGGACCCCCAGCCTCTGCTTTGCCCTCTGGTGGCTCCCTTGCCTATTCCAAAGCTCTTTCCTATCCTGGTTCCCCACTGTCCACCCCATGGGTCCAAGGCCTGCCCCCCAAATGGGTTCCAGCACCACAGGGATTGAAGGGTCCCGCCACAGGTACCACTTCTGGGCAGCAGCACTGGGGTATGACTCTGGTTTCCCTCCTGCACCCCTGATCCTGTGAGCCCTGGCTGCCTAGCCGGGCCTCACACTGTCCTGTTCCTTCTCCTCTGCTCTCCGAGGGGTTGGCTTCTGCATCCTGTGCCCACTCACTGCTCACCCAGAGCCATGTGTCCCTGCTGGTCACCTGGCCCTCAGGACCACACCTGACTCCACCTGCAAGCCACGGCTGCCTGGGCTGCTTCCGCCGTTCCCCTTAGACCTCAAGCCTTGGGCTGCAGGTGGCCTGGGCAAGCTAGGCTTCAGCAGCATCCTCTGCTTCCTGCCCTCATTTCCTCCCTGTTCTGACTGTCCCTGTGGTCAGAGGCCAGCAACCGCACACTCAAGTCCCCATGGGTCGGACACAGGATTTCCCAAGGTCCCCCCAGATGAAACATCCCGACTTCCCCAGCATAATGAGGAGCCCCGTCTCCGCCGGCCCTGCTGCTACCCCAGGGGCGTGAGCCAGCCACTGCGGAGGGCCGCCTGCCTGTGTTTTCATCCCCTCGCTGCAGCGGAAGGCAGCGGTGCTGTTTGACTTGCATAGCAGCCTGCGAGTTCACATGGAGTCAGACGTTTACTGAAACCCTCTGCATTCTTCACAGAGCTGCTAAACCACAGGCTCCCCCAGCCTCTCCCACCCTGGCTTGTACAGTTGGCTTTTGGCAAGAGCAGCCCCACCTGTGTGTCCCTGTTGGTCCCGAACATTCATTTCAGCCCTTCGCTCGTTCCGGCTGACTGGGTCTGTCAGCCTCTCATCCAGCGACACGTGGCTGGGCCCCCCAGCTTCCTCCCCTCCCATGCTGGTGGGAGGTTCACCCGTATTTGCTACAAATACGAACCAGAAATGGAATCTGGGGAAGGTGACTTCCTTTTGCTGGATTAGAGACAGGAGAATGGAGGAAAAGACAGTCAAGGATTTGCAAATCTTTCTCATTCTAAACAGGCTGTGGCTGCTCCCTTCCTCCCGCGTTCCGTGCAGGACAGGACAGAGTGGAGCGAACCCTGTCCCTGTGCCACGCACGTCCGGGAAGTGCAGGGAGAGTGGGTGCTGGTCACCTGGCAGGACTGAGTCAAGGCAGCGTTGCCCCACAGGCTGTCTCAGGAGAGTGTCCCTGCACAGCCACATGTCCCCGTGGCGCCAGTCTTCCGAAAGCCGCTCCCAGACGCTGCTGGGCTTGGCTGCGACTGCTGGCCTGTGGCACCACTGGCCACTGCCACACACCAGAGATGAGTAACCAGCCACAGTGGAGCCATCCGCCAGGTGCAGAGCAGCCAGCCTCTGAACTCAGCACCACGGGGCAGGCACACCCCTGCCGCTGTCTGCTGCATTAGGGACCCCAGGCCCTGCCCCTCACCGCTCGTGGTTCCCTCATTCGTGCAGCCTGGGCCGGGGGCTGAGTGCCCTCCAAGGCTCCCCCTGGGGCCTCTTGCTACAGTGTGCTAGAAACCGTACTGATTTCAGAACAAAGAGAAATGACCACCGCTGGGTGTGTGTGTGGAATCAGGTTTGGGAGGGCGGGCAGGGTGATATTTGTCTTCCTGCTGCTGTTAGAAATAGCAACTGCTGTGCACCTCCCCCGAGGACTGGACAAAGGGTGATTAATGCATTTGACACAGAGCCACTGGAGGTCTGTTCTGAGCTGGGCACCTTGGGGACGGCAAGGTCCCTGCCCTAAATGGGCTTTTGATCTAAGGGGGAGATAAGCGCTCGTGTTCCCACCTCGGCTGCCAAGTGCTGGTCACTGAGCTGTGGCGCAGGTGTGGTGGGCACAGAGGAGCTCGGATGGTAACGAGGCTCCTGCCCAGGGGCTTCGAGGTGGGCCCTGGTGGCTGGGCAGAGTTCTCGCAGGTGCAGGTGGAGCGCAGGTACTTCTGGGAAGGGACCTGCTTGAGCAAATGGGGAGAGTGAGGGAAAGCTCAGGGCTTCGGGGCGGCGGAAGGGGTGCAGTTGGCCATGAAGGCGGCGGTGCGGAGTGCGAGTCAAGAGGAAGGTTGGAGTCAGGTTCCAGCCAGTTGGAGCGCGATAGCGAGGGGCCCGTGGGCACAGCGATAGCTGCAGAACTGGCAGTTACTAGGGGCTCAGGGGTGGCAATCAGATGGGGGACAGGGACGTCAGGAGACTAATCTCCAAGCTGTGTTAGCAAAGCATTTTGTGTAGGACTGAGGAAAATCACTAGTCAGCGGTAAGACCAAGGAGCGGGCTGGGTGTGGAGGCTGGTGGGGATGATGGCAGAGGCCCGACCCCCTCCCCAGTCCCGGCCTCTGCGTTGACTCGGAGCCCAGGACTGTGGGGGCTGCAGGAGTGTTGAACGACATCTCCGTCCTTGGAGAATCTTTAGTACGAAAAGTGACGGCCACCTAGTGCGTTGTCCAAGAGTGAGAGTAATGGAAAACACCTGTCCTGGCCCCGGAACCCTAGGTTCGGTGGTCTGGTGGACAGAACGTGGGCCCCCAGGACCAGGGCCACAAGGAGCCGAGTTTGTCTTGCTCTGTCAGATATTTTTAGGTGTTTAGCGAGGAACTGCCCTGCGATTTTACAAAAACCTCAGGATTTTACAATTTTGCTCTTTTCTTATTGTTCCCAGATCCAGCCTCCACCTAAAAATACTCTGCTCCCAAGCGGTCTGGGAGACTGAGCCCCTCGAGCAGGGAGTTTGGTCCTCCCTTTGCCGGCAGCATGCCGTCTGCACGTGTTGGGGGGGCCTGCTGGTAGGACGGGCTCCCGGCTTGACTGTTGCCTGAGGGAGCGGCGGTGCCACCGAAGCCCGGGGCTGGGGGCCTCTCAGTTTGTAGTGGGTTGGCAGGTGCGAATGCAGGGGATGGGTAGGCGATGAGCTGCCTGTGGCTCATGAAGGAGCAGCTGACCTCACACAGCAGCGTCTGTCCATCTGTGGCTCACGCTGTTGCTGGCTCTGGCAGGAGAGCTCGCCAGCAGCCGCCCCGAGACCGTCCTTCCTCCCCTCGGTTTCTTTGCAGCGTCTTATGAGCCTCGTCTAGACCTGCCCCATCCCACCTGGCTCTCCTTTCCAGCTCTCCTCAATCTTTCCAATCTCTCCTATCTAAACCGCGGTGTCTGCCGCTGTGTGTGTGTGTGTGTGTGTGTGTGTGTGTGTGGCTTTCAAGCTGAATTGACAGGGCTGAATTCTACAGCCGATACTGCGTGGCTCTGGAAACAGAGAAAGAGGAGGACAATGAGGGACAGGATCTCTTGTAGCAGGGAACATTCTGATCTGGGTGAGCCTGCGGGATAAATTTAGTTCCCAGAGCTGGTGCAGTATTCTAATCTGGTGAGAGCCCTTGGACACCCATGGTAGGCCGTGGATGTGTCTTCCCTCACCGGCCTGGGCCGCAGGAAGCCCGAGGTTTGTGACTGTCATGCAGAAGTGCAATTTCGGCAACTCTGATCTGACACGAGATTTATTCTTCTGGCACCAGACCCCCTTCACGCCCCTTTCCAGTTGTTTGTAGCTCTCGAGGCATGTATGTTTTCACGGCTGGCACATTTCAAGGTGGAAACCCAGATGAATGGCTGTACTGGCTGTGTTCTCATGTTCTTAGGATTAAATCAATAAGGATTAAAATATTAATTGGGCCTTTCTGAGAAGAAAATGAAATATGGTACAGACTGCAGCATTTTAGATTCAGAATCAAGAGTTTGAATTCCGTTCTGCTGCTAACAGGTGACTCAGGCAAACCACTGAACGTCCCCGATGCTGTCTCCCGCTCCGTGCAGTGGATGCATTGGCTGCAGGGCCTGGACGATGGGCCCTTGGGAGCCCGGCACAATAGGGGCTTCATAGTATTTAACTGGGGACCCTCCTTGCCAGGCCAATCACTCTTGCAAACCTGAGCCTTCTGCTCCTGGCGCAGTGCTCCGGCTCTTAACTGCTGGAGGCAATTATTGGTCACCCGTAGCCCCTTTAGATGAGGTTTCTGAGGCCCTTGCGGATCATTCCCACCGTCCTTTCTTAGCTGGTGGTCAGGAACACTCCCCGGGGCCTCCCTTCCCAGCCCTCTCCCCTCTGCCCGCCCACGGCCCCACTTCCTGTTGTTTCTCATGCACAGAGTCAGGAAGCAGAAACTCTTGTGTGTGCCATGCTAATTGGCATCACGGGCTCCAGGGAGCCTGTTCAGGAAAGGCTGACTGGTTCCTACCAGCTCAGGCCCAGGTCACAAAATGAGGCTTATTGCTGATGCATAGGGTCTGGGACCACTCAGTCACTGCAGGAGCCCGGAGTGGGCCTGGGGGGTGGGCAGAGAGTGGGCAGGGGTGTGAGCCCCGGGAGGTGGCGGCTCCCTGGCAGGAGGGTGATAGTACAAATAATAATAGCAGCCAAGCACTAAGAAGAGTGCTACATGCTTTACACAATGTACCTCGTTTAACCTTCACACCACCCCCGATTTATTCCCTTGCATCCTGTGTTTGTTGCCTATTGCTGCTGTAACAAAGTGCCACAAACTTGGTGGCTTCAAACGACACAAGTGCATTTTCTTTCCATCCAGAGATCAGAAGTCTAAAATTAGTCTTACGAAGCTGAAATCAAAGTATCAGAAGAGCTGCATTCCTTTCTGGAGGCTCGAGGGAAGAACACAGGTCCTTGCCTTTTCACTTCCAGAAGCTGCCTGCCCCTCCAGCCTCAAAGCTGGCGATAGCCAGCTGGTCAAGCCCCGGCCCCTCCTCACCCCTCTAACATGGGCTCCTCTGCCTCCACCTTCCACCTTAAAGGGCCACTGTGAGTGCGCTGCACCCCTGGATAACCCAGGATAACCTCCCTGTGTCGAAGCCAGCTTATTAGACACCATAATCCCATCTGCATCCTTAAGTCCTCGTTGCCACATCAGACAACATATCTGCGGGTTGTGAGGAGTCAGCTATGGACATTTTGAGGGGCCACTGTTCAGCCTGCGCAGTCCCGCATTTGCAGATGAGGAAAGTGAGGTTTGGATATTAGGTAGCGTGCCCGAGGCAATGCAGCTGGCAAGTGGCAAGGCTGGAACTTGAAGTAGAGCCGCCTGATCTAAAACCCACCACCGCTCTATGGGGGTCCCTAGAAAACCAGAGAAAACACATCCCCCTGGAATGGCCCCCAAACAGCCCACCACAGTGGGGGAAGGGAAGACGGAAGGGGCTCCCCCAGGCTGGCTCCCCACATACTGTCTTGCTCCATAGCGAAAGAGCAAACTTCTCTGGTGAATAACAATACAAGATGCTGAACCCCTGGACCTCGCATTTGGCTGTGCAGTGAATGAGCGTTATCAAAGTGCCCATGCACGAGGTCCTCCCCTGGAGCCCGCGCTGCAGTCACTCTGGGAGGCACTGGGTGCAGGGGTTCTTCCCAGCTCCCCAGGTGGCTCTGAAGCACAGGGGAGTGTGGGCATCGTTGCTCTGAGCTAATGCACGGCCCCAGTCATGCTCCCCGCACCACCCCTCCCCCATTGTGTGCGCAGTCTCCTCTGACTGAGCCCAGGACACAGCTCTCCCACCCCTGGGACTGTGTGGTTAGGCCCTGCCCCAAGGGCCTGTCTCCCTGTTTCTTCCTCCCGTCTCCCTCAAGCCCGGCCGTGCGCAGAGCAGCATCTAATGTGCACCGAGGACCCTCCCCTTTGTGACGGGGGAATATTCCCCTTTTGCATGGCTGTCTGTAGAATTGAATTTTATTAATTTATCCCTTGTACACATTATATTCCTATAAAAGGGTCTGTTCTAAAAAATCTAATGATCTGTTTTTTAGGGAGTTCGTATCGGTTCAACCTGAGAGGACTGGAGACCAGGCTGTGGAGCAAGGCTGCCTGGGTTCTAATCCCAGCCCTGCCAGTTCCTGACTGAGCTCGGGGCAGGTTATCCTGCTCTCTGTGCTCAGTCTCGTCATCTATGAAACGGGGGTAATGCTAGTACTTACCTAGTGCTGGTGTGGATATTCATGGTTTTATCTACATAAAGGGATCTGAACTAGCAAGACTGGGTGAGTCAGACAGGTGGGCAGCTGATGTGAAGTGCTGAGTTTGAACCAAATTGGCCGGGATGGTGAATACGGCGCAGCCACGACACACGGACTCGCTGGGGCCGGGATGTGCACGTGTTGTTCGTACTAACCTCTAGCAAAGTCTTAATGGGCTTGTCCCCACCGTGCACATCTTTAAAACTCCGAACGGAAAGGTGTTTGTTGGCACCTGCGCCACGTGTCTCTGCAAAGCATGAGTGGTGCCCATTCATTCCTGCCGCCAGTACCCTGACCGGAAGGGCCTGCCACTGAAAAATGGGGGGGTCCCTGCAGGGACAGGCTCACAGTCCCCTCCGGACACACCCCAGATGGCGGCACGTGGAGTTGCTCAGAACCCCCAAGGACGTGGCCAGAAATGCCCGATGGGAAAGTAGCCAGAAGGATGGAGGGGAAGGGGGGGCGGTCCTTGGTTTGAGCCCTGGCAGAAGGTGTCTGCCTGCCCCCTGCAGCCAGATGGCTGGGGCCCCACCCCCACGCCTCTCCCTTGGCTCACCAGATCCCTTGCTCGTTGCTGGCAGCTGCGGCAAATCTGCCAGCTGTGGGAACAGCTGTGTGCTGCCTCTGGGCGTGGTACCCCCGGCTCGTTTCCCAGACCCCACTCAGTCGAGCACACTGAAAAACTGGACTTGACAGTCCTTGGGTTTGAAACGTACAATTTACACTCAGAACAAAAACTCGCTGCTGTCTGCCTGCGGAGGGCCGTGGGGTGAGCCCTTCATAGCCTGCAGGTTGTCTTGTTTTGACAAAATTCACCTGTCTCAGGGCAGACAGATGTTGATGAGTAAGTTTATAAGGGTCACACTGTGAGCCAGTAATGATACTGATGGTTGCCAAAACAACAGGTGTGAATTCTGACCTACAGCTCGGGGTTTGCCGTCGGGAGCCTGGCTCAGACCCCGCCTCTGCTGGGGCAGCCGGACCTTCAGCCACAGCCCCAGGACGGTTATGGCAAAACGTTTGCCGTCACCTGGGGCCTGCATGGGTGCCCTGGTAATCCCTCTGTGCGCCTTGCTGGTGGTCACAAATGTCCCTTCTTGTCCCTAAACCACTGGAGCCCCTAGGAATCTGAGCAAGGAAGGTGAGCCTCAGCCTTCCTCACGGGTGGATCGGGGAACTTCTGAGCCGTTTCACAGTGGGAGCGGATGTCATTTGTCAGAAGCGTCTCCAACAGAAGGCACTTTCTGGCCTTGGTGAGCCATTAGGGAGGGTACAACAAGGGCCCTCCCTTCCGACGGGGCAGGAGACTACTCGAGTGCTTCTGGAGAAGGAGGCTGAGGAGGAAACCCCGAGCAGCAGCCATGGGAACCCTGCAAGGGAGCCTGGCACCCTCAGTCCCCCCTTGCCAGGGCCCATGCATGCCTGTGTCAGCAGGTGGGGCCTCGGGCGAATCCAAGTTTCCTGGGGTTGAGTCTGGCTGTAGGGTTTTGGCAAATGGATCCTATTTTTTTTCCTGTTACATTCTAGATGCTGTTTTGCCTCGTAAGGTCATAAATATTCATCTGCAGCTGGTAGTCCTCCTGAAACATGACTGCGAGTAGGTCATCCTCTCGTCACACACTCTCCCCGTTCGGTGACCTCTAGCACACTATGTGGGGCTGGCCCAGGCCAGCTGCCCCGTGATCACTGAATGCGGACCAGATCTCACCTGCCCCCTCCCTGCATTTACGTGAGCTCTCCCTCCCAGCTGCAGAGCGAGCGCTGGAGGCAGGACGGTGCGTGCACGTCTCTCCCGGGCGTGAACACACAGTGCCTGCCCTGGCAGCCAGCCCGGAAGGCGCCTGGGGGCTGCGTGCCCTTCTCCAGCTGGCGGTCAAGAGGATCTTGTATGGCCCCAGCTCAGCCTCTTATTTAGCCGTGTAACCTTGGGCCACTTGCTTGAATGGGTCAGCTTCAGTTTCCTCATCTGTAAAGCAGAATCCTGTTAGTACCTTCCTTCAGGGGGTGCTGTGCCATCAGATGAAATAACGCACAGAAGGCTCTTGGCAGAGTGACGCGCCAGGGTGTGAGTTCAGCGCAGTGACCACTACCAGTTTGTCGCTAGTACTTCAACCCACCTGCGCTGCCCGTGCCTGCCACACAGCACGCGCTGTTGACTGCAGAGTCGACGAACACTATGGTCTTATCCCCCATCTACGGATGTGACCCCTTCCTCCTCTGGGGCCCCCTGCCCACCCGTCCCCGGCAGCTGCCGGGAGCGTTCCCAGAGCCCCGGGAGCCGATGTGGCGAACAGAGCCCTGGAGGTGCAGTCTTTCACGCTGGGACTGTGCATCCTCTGGGGTGTCAGCTCTTCAAGCTCTTCGGGAACCGTTTCCAGGCCTGCAGCTGAGGGCCGGGGACTCCAGCTGGGGAGAGGCGGTGCCTCCGCCATCTTGCCCTTCCCTCCTGGATTTTCCGCGGGCACTTTGGCAGGCAAGTGCACTTAAAAATAAGCTGCAAAGGTTGCACTTGTTTGAAGTGTAAGAGACGCAACTCTCGGAACGAGATTTTGTTCTTACTGTGTAACAGGTAAGAAAGAGATCTCTAGTTAAAGCACATTTCTGGCCAGCTCTGCTTTCGGGGGGGAGCGTGCGTCCTCTGTCCTTGGGACCTGGGCTCCGCCGGGGAACAAGAATGTGCTCGCTGCAGAGCCGTCAGCACAGCCTCTCCGGGCCGGCTTTCTCCTTGATCTGTTTCCTTCGAGGAAATGGGTGCCGTAGAGGCAGCTGAGATTTTCTCCTAATGGTTGTGGAGGGAAAGGAATGAAAAGCGACTCTGGGGGCGTCTCGGGGCCTTCGCTGTCACTGCTGGCTGATACTTCATTTCGGAAGGTAAAGGGCCTTCTCTCATTTTGCCAAGATAAATGGTTCTCTGTAGTCAGAGGGACTTAGCAAAGACGTAGGGTTTTCCGTGTAAAACTGAAGGGCCTGCCCTGTGTGGGGCACCAGTCTTCCCCAGAATCACAGAGAAAGGAGGCCGGAGGCTGGGTTCCGCTGGCCAGCTGGGGCCCCGGACCGCTTTGTGGTTAGAGTCCTGACCTGTCTCCTCCTGACGGGCGGGTACCTCCTGGTGAAGCCCGGAGTCTGGGGATGGAATCCCTGGACTGGCTGTCAGCCTACTGGTGCCCAGCATAGGTCTGCACGAGGCTGGGTCCCATACCCCGGCCAGTTACAACAGGATGGCTCTGGAGCGCTGCCCTGGGCCCCACGGCAAACCCCGGCCCTGAGCACTCACGTCCCGGGTGACGGTGAGTGAGTCAGAATGCCCCCTGAGCCGACTCTGCCGCCTGCAGTGGTGCGGCAGCTCCGTGAGGACAGAGGGAGGTGTCAACACCAGCAGGGCCCTCGGGAAATATCCACCCGCTGTGGAAAGGGTGGACACGGGGAGGCACTGCAGCGCCTTCCGCACAGGGTGTGGGCGTAGCTGTGGTCTACCAACGGGCTGGGGCAGAGGACATGTGGGGGCGGGGGGAGAGGCCCTCCTTTTCACCAAGCCGCTGATAGGGCCCATTATGTGAGGACACAGCCAATAAAACCATCTGAAACAGCACAGTGACAGTCATGACTTGGAAGCAAACTAATAAGTCGAAGTCCCTTCCCTCTGTGCAGGCCCCTGGTGCTGCGCAGCTGTTTCTCACGTGACTACACGGGTAGTTAGCCTCTGTTCACAGACAAGGCAGGTGAGGGGCCGACAGGTGAGGGGCCGTGACCAGAATTGTCCGGACAGCAAGCAGGGTGGCTGTCTCCAGTCTGGGATGCAGAGCCCCAGATCCCCGAGCACTCAAAGCTGTTTCAAGTCCAGCTGTAGAAGTAATCTCAGGGACCTTTCCCAGGTCCTGCGTTGTGCCGCCTGGTCCCTCTAGGGGTGAGGCCACCTGCTGACTGGGCAGCTGGGGCCTCGACATCAGCTCAGCCACGAGTCTCCCCATGCCCAGGGCACTTGGGTGTCCCCAGGAAGGCAGTAGAGGTGCTCTTCCCGTAGGGGCGACACCCTTTCACTTGCCACCCTTTAGGGCGTGTACAGCTGAATCCTTACAAAACCCTCTGTGGGGAGGGGCGTGACCCCGGCACCTTCACTTTGTGGGCTTGGCGTGCCTGGGCTCCGGAAGCAGGTCGGCCTGCTCACGCTCCCTGGAGACTCTGGCCACGCTGGACGGTTCACACGGGCAGCCTCTGCAGGCTCCCTGGCTGGCACGTGGTGAATACCTAGCACCACTGCGCAGTCACCAGTGAGTGACAGTGACCTCGAGCCTTTGACCTAACCCCAGAGAGTGAGTGACCTAGTCCGTCTGGTGTCAGTGCTGACTGACTTGGAGAGCACCCACCTCTTTCCGCCTTGGTTTCATCGCAGTTCAAGTACTGCACTGGTGTAATTCGTTATATACGGTGCGCTCTGCATGTGTGAACGTGGTAAATATTACATTAATGTAACACAAATACAGTCATTGTTAGTTTCTTATAATTAAGTCCATTCTGACAGTCTCAGCAGTCTGCCCAGGGCGTGGTGAGGCTATGGGGCTGGCCCCCGGAGTCAGAGAGACCAGGGTTTGAATTTGGGCTCGGTCACCTTCTAGCTGCGTGGCCTCAGGCACTTAGATTGCTTTGCCTGAGTGCCGGGCTCCTCATCTGCAAAGTGGTGGGCACCAGTGCCTGCTCCCGGTGGAGCGGGTGGAACAGGAGAGTGCTCCTTGCGAAGTGCTTGGCGCTGCGCCGACGTCACCCTTGGGAAACACGCCGGAAGTGTTAGCACTTCTCACTGCTCCTGTCATCTTGCCCGCTTCGTGTAAACAGCGCTACCTGTAGCGGCTGCCCTGAGTTCATAGTGTCTTCTTGCTCTAATTACTTTGGGGTGTATTCTGATTAACAGTCATGGATGAGACGCCCAGAGTCTGAACTCCAGGTTCTTCAGAGTGGGAGCCTGTGAGTCAAAGGCTCTGCTTTGGCTCCTGCTTTGTCACTTGATGCTCCTGTGGGCATTACTAACTCTTCCCCCTGGCCCGTGAATGAGGATGACGGTGTCGCCCAGGCTGTGGGGTCTGGAGAAGCTAGGACCTGCCAGAGGACCTGCATGGGGCTGGCACATGCCCATGCCCCCCAGTCCCCCTTCCTTCCTTCCTTCCTTCCTTCCTTCCTCTGCCCCTCCCTCCCTTCCTGTACTTTCAAACCAAGTGTAAGGCTAAAAGGTGAGTCTTGGTGCATCCACCAAGCAGCTGAACCCACAATCCTGGTGCTCCAGGAAAATGTTCACTCCAACTGAGTTACCCTGTCGGGGCCTAGGTGTGAATTTTTGTGTCCGCCTCTTGCCAAGGAGCAGACATTCGGGCACCCCGCACCCCTGGCCGAGGGGCAGGGCTGGTGCAGTGCAGGCAGAAGGAGCCTGACAGCTGTGAGTTACTCGACATGCTGCTTTATTTGCAAGTCCGTGACTGTTCCTTCGCTGGCTTGCATGTCTGACACCTCACTTGGCACATGATTTATTACAGCTTTTAAATAACCTGTTCTTTCTGGGTTGACTGTCCCAGTCCATTTAGAATGGGGAGGTTGGCTTGTAGCTGTTTGTGGTAAGAAGGGTCCTCAGTGTAATGGTTTGGAATGAGGGGCTTCCTGCTGTCAGGAAACTGCCCTTGGCCCTGCTGGGACAGAAAGTGACGGGAGGAACTCACTGGAAGTCATAGGAGCCAGGGAGCGTGTGCAGAGAAACCTCCTTCTAGTTCTACCATTGCCTTTGGGAGCAGAAAAACGTGGGTTTCTACCTGGGTCACAGGCGAGGAAAGGTAGTTCATCCAAACAGACTGGAAAGGCCTTCAGGATTCACACAGATTTTCCCAGATGAATAGGTCCAGACTTCCCTCTGGGGTATTTCTCTAATCTCTCTCTCTCTCTCTCCAATTCTCTCTCTCTCTCCAATTCTCTCTCTCTCTCTCTCTCCCTCCCTCTCTTTCCCCCCTCTCCCTCTTCCCCTCCCCCACCCCCTCTTTTTCTCTCCTTCCTTCCAAGGTCTGATACTCTCTGTAACCGGAATCCCTCTTGCTACAGTTAGAGCCTCTTGGGGACCAGTTAAACTGGTCCCTAAACTGGAATTAAGGGCGAAGATAACAAAACATGCAAATTCCCTCTCCTTTAAAGAGAACTGTGTCTCGTGGATATTACACAAATAAACTCCTCAGTTTGTTACTGCCATTCTGGGGTGACGCCTGGGGCAAACAGTCGCAGGAATCCTGGGAAAATCCCCCATTCTCCGTGCAGGAGGATGAATCCCAGCAGCTTCCTGAAGAACATTCTGGGTCCCATTGCTACCCTGTATTTGTAGACTTGGCCCCACTGAGAGCCCACCTCCTCTGGCTGTTGGTCAAAAGGCCGTTTAACACAGCCCTGGTTAAAGGAAGAAGACAGCATGGTTGTAGAATCATGGCAGAGAAAGGGACATGGAGGGAGTGACCCACGCTGAGTGCTGCATTTGCAAAGGGACACCCATCAGCAACATCAGGGCCCTCTGTTCCCATCAGGATTCCCGCATTGGGCGTCACCCGATTTACCGCAACCGTGGCAGGATTTACTCTCTGGCCATCTGCCTCCACCCACGCTCAATTCGGAAGCCTCAGTGGCGTCAGTCTCCATTGGTTACCACGCAGGTGCTGCCTGCCACCGTGGCCAGGGGTTTATTGCAGTTACGTTGCTTCCCTTGCCCTCCCTCTGGCACAGGGGAAGGGTGCTGTTCCAGGCAGGGCACCACAGACAGGCTGGCAGGGGAGGTGATGGCTGAGGGGCTGGCACGACTCCGGGAGGAATGCAGGTCAGCTCTCTGATGAGGTTTGGTTCTTCCTCCCGAATTCTTGCAAACAGCAGAGAAGTTTTAAAAAGTCCTATGACTTCACTCATTTAGCAACTGAGGGGCACAGCTGTCACTTTTTTACGGGACAGGGACCTGGCCGAGCGGGTCTGCCTGGGGCCAGCTGCAGTGTGTGCGTTCTTGACTTCACACAGGACCGTTTACTGACGCTGGGGACAGGGACACAAGGAAGGGCTCAGTGCAGAGGAAGCAACAGGAGGGCCTGCGCAGGGCTGCCTTAGCCCCCAGGAGGTCAGGGAGGCCGGGCCTCGGGGGCAGGTTGGGGGATCAGCCTGGGAGTCTAGGAGACGCCTGCCTGTGGGGAAGAAGTTGGGGGCGATGAAGGGAACGGGAATGGGGGGCTGCTCCCCAGAGGAGTCCTTTGTCTTGAGGCTTTCATCTGTCTTGCAGGCGGGCATCTGAGGGGAGGTCGCAGGGGAGGGTTTCGGTGGGCTGTTCATCAGTTCCCCGGGTGTGCCTCTCAGGGTCGCGGTCCTCCGGTCAGCGGCAGGGCAGGGGCCGTCAGTCACTGCCGTTGGGGCCTACCTGGCCTCGCTGCTCCTTGGGCCTGGAGCGGACACACAGCTGAGGCCCAGATGTTATCACACGGGAGGTGGTGGCCTTGCGTACGGGCTGTGAATTGCTCAGCCACTGTGCTTAGCTCCGTGTCTCCATTTCCCCATTCCACTTGCCAAGGAATTTCCCCCCTTTCTTACTCTCCTGTCCACCTGTAGCCACGGGAGAGGCATGGAGTCAGTCTCACGTTGGAGGGCCTCAAGTTACTCGCAGCCTCCCGTTCTTCACCATGGCGGCGCCCGCACTCACGCTCACCCCGCGGTCCCACCCGCTCTCAACTCTTAGTGCTCTCATAGTTTTTGTTTAGAGCAAAGCCCAGGGCAGCTGTTGAATTGCGAGTGTGCAGGGCTTCTGCAGGAGCCAGCCCTCGGCTGGGGCCGCAGGGAAACCCCCTCACCCGTCGCAGGCAGATATCTGCTGGGCCCCAACTTGGCAGCAGCCGTAAGAAGGGACGAGACCGACCCTTACCCTGTGAGAGCTCTGAGTTTAAAGCAAGTGTTGTCTTGTAAAAATTGTGGTAAAATACACATAACATAAAATGTACCGTCGTAGTCATTTTCAAGTGTTACGGCTCAGCAGTGCCGGGCACGTTCGTGTCGCGGTCTCCAGAACTCCCATCATCGTACAAAGCTGAAACTCCGCCCCACACCCTCCTCTCGGCCCCTGGCAATCCCCTCTGCCTCCTGTCACTGGGCGTCTGCCTGCCCTGGGCACCTCACGTAAGTGGGGTCCTGCCGTGTTTATCTTCCGTGACTGGTTTATTTAACTTTGCGTAATGTCCCTAAGGCTCATCGGTGTTGTGGCCTATGTAAGATCCTCCTTTTTTTTTTTTTAAGGCTGAATAATATTCCATTGTATGCGTATACCACTTTTTGCTTATTCATTCATTCATCAGTGGACACTTACTTGGGTTGCTTTTGGCAATTATGAATAATAATACTGCTGTGAACACGGGTGTACAAATACCACTTTAAGATCTTTCTAGAGCAAGCGTTTGTAACCTGGGGTCTGTTACCTCCCAGAAACCATCTGCAAACTGTGGTTGTTCGTGTACCTTGTTCCCAGGAAGGCAGATCCGTGGCTCTCACGAGGTTTCCAGTGGGAGGAGGATTCCAACGGAACAGCGCGTTTCTTCTGGAGGGTGACAAAAGCAGCACCTGCTCCAGAAGCCCCCGAGGCCCCTCCTGTCCTGTGCCCTCTCCAGCAGCAGATGCAGAGGGCACAGGAGAAAGTCACCACCATCTGTCTTGGCTGAGCTGCTTATCACCTGGGTGGCCCTTGTAGCTCATGTGACTTTGTGGAGCCTTATTCTTCTAACTTCTAAGATAGGGATAATGACAGTGTCCTCCCAGAATTGTTGGGAAAATTAAATTTATGTAGCACAATGGTTAAAAGCAGAGTGTAATAGGGTGAATAATGGCCCCCGAATATCCAGGTCCCAATCCCTGAAATCTGTGACTTCTACCTTATATGGCAAAAGGAACTTTGCAGATGTGGTCAAATTCGGGATCTGGAGATGGGGAGATAACCCTGGATTTTCTGGTGGGTCCTAAATGTAGCCAAGGTGTCCTTATAAAAGTGAGGCAAGGGGAGATTTGACTGCCAAAGAGGAGTCGGAGATGTGGCTGATGAAGCCAGAGGCTGGAGCGACGGGAGGCAGGGCTGGGGACAGGGAAGGCGGCCAACCTCTGGAACCTGGGAAGGACAGGGGAACAAACGCCCCCAGAACCTCTGAAAGAGTCAAAACCCCTGACAGCCTGGACGTGGTCCGACGAGACCGATTTCAGACTTCCGGCCTCCAGAGCTGGAGGAGAGTGAGTCTGTGTTTTCTCGGGTCACTGATCTTGTGCTGATTTGTCGTAGCAACAACAGGAAACTAATACACACAGACTCCGGAGCCGGACTGCCTGGGCTTGATCCGGGCTTTACCACGGACCAGCTGCGTGACCATGGGCAAGTCACTTATCCTCATCGTGCCTCGGTTCCTCCTCTTTAAGTGGGGAAAACACATAGTAAGGCCACCACACAGCGTTGTTAAGAGGTAACATTTGTAAAGCACTGAGAGCAGTGACTGGAACCTAGGAAGTATTGTGTCCTTGTTAAACTAAGCACCTACCAGGCACCTGGGTGCGCCGGCCATAGGAGGCCGTGGAAAGCACTGGTTGACACCGACTGGTTTGGTGGCTTTGGTATGCTCAGCAGGGGAGTAGCTGGTGCCTTTCAGGAAGACCACTTGGTTCTGATGAAGCACAGATGACCCAAGTATGAACTCCACCATCTGGTACAGTGAGTGCCCCACACCCACTGCTCTCCAGTTTCCCTTGAAACATTAGTAGCTGTTATTCCAAAATAAGCGTTGTGGTCAGATAGGTTTGAGAGACTGCGTTTCAAAGCTGACCCATTTTCTTTTTTCTTGACGCTTTCTCAACGCTTTAATATGTAAATGAACCTTGTGCAACTCCCAGAAACACTTCCCGAACGTTGACCACAGGATTCCCGTTTTTTTGGTACTTCCTGCAAGACAGGAGTTCTGCGAAACCCACTTCAGAGTGAGTCTGGGAGCCCAGGTCTGCACAGGAGGGAGGAAGAAGGGAGGGCAGCCTGTCTGAGAGGGAATACTACGGTCCTGTTTGTCTGACCTTGGAGCCATCTAGAAAATACAGCTGCTGTTGCAATACATACATACTGCAGACAGCCAGAAAGGACTATACACAGACGCTCCTCTGAAATCTCCAGGGCCCTGGGGGCAGCCTCAGAGGGAGGCACCCAGGCCGCCAGCTCTCAGCCCCTAGTATGCCCTTGCTGTTTTGTTCTGGCTCATTCTATACCCTGAGGATTCTTGTGGGCTCATCACCCCTCAGGCCCAAGGTCTATCCAATGCCCTCTGCCCCCCACCCCCTGCCCAGCTGCCCTTTGGCCGCCTTCAGGCTTAAGGCAACACCCGCAAGCCACTGTGGTCCGCCTGCAGGATAGGCGGGCAAAGAGGCGGCCTGAGTCCTGGACGCAGAGCCCTGGAAGCAGGCTCAGGCAGGGAACTTGGGGTCCTGGATATTCGAAGTGTAGGTTGCAAGGGCTCCTTGACTGTGGGCTCTGTGCTCTGAATTCGGAAAAGCTGGTGTTCATGCTACCAGACCCAATAAGTAGAGACAGGGGTTGAATCTTTGTGGCGCTCTATTCAGATGGTCAGTGATCTGAGAAGACAGAGGGTTTGCACCCTAACAGACCGTCTTTCCTTTCCTTTCAAGCTGGCCTTTTTTATAAGGGAGCAAAAGTGTAGGCAAGGAGTTTGGAATCCAGGAAAGAGGTAAATTGGATAAAGCTGCAGTCCAGCAGTTTCCCTAACGTCCTTTCCTCCGCTCTCTGGTCATTTTCCTTATCTGTGTCCTGCATCCTGTGTCCTGAGCAGCAGACTGTCTCTCCCTGGGACACAGCGGCTCGGATGCCACCCTGATTGCTACAGTCCCTTCAGGAGCACAAAGGTCAATCACTGGTGGTCTCCCGGAGTCAGGGTGGGCTGCACTGCAGTTCCTGAAACAATAGCTTTCTACGTGCCTTAACTACTAGGCTTATTAACCATACCCTAAGCTAAATTTTCCCACTCTTGAGTCCCCCATCAGCTAGCTCCTGGGGAGAGGTGTGGGCAGAGGAGGTGTTACGGCCAGGAGTCTGGCCCTACGTGGTCTGCCTAGGGCCAGTCAGTAGTGTGTGGGTTCTTGACTTTATGTAGGAAAGATTTCCCAACACGAGAAGAGGGGGCTTTGGGGACAGACTCACAGGATTAGCCTGGGTCACGCTGCCAGATGCCCACTGCCTTCGAGTTTAGGTGACTCCTGCCGGTGAAGAAAGAAGCGGGGGCGGGAGAAGCAAAGGGCAATGGCACCAGCTACTCCCCAGAGGGAGAGCACACAGCACCCCTGGGTCCTTTGTCTTGAGGCTTTTCTCTCTCTCTTGCAGGCAGGCATCTGAGGGGGGGTCTCAGGGGAGGTCTCGGTAGAACGTTCCTCAGTTCCCCAGATACGCCCTCTCAGGGTCACGGCCTCCCGACTGGTCAGCGGCAGGGCAGGGCCTTCAGCCACTGCAGCTGGTTCTGGTGTGGCTCACCTGGTTTTGCAGCTTTTCTGGGCATGGAGCTGACACACAGCTGCGCTGGACGTTATCTCCAGGGAGGAAAGGCCGGAGGAGGAAAGATTACCCTGGGGGTGAGATTCTTGTTTTCCCAGTTTTGCCCCCTGCCAGGCAATCCCGTGGCCATCTGCACCTGGCTATAAATTGCTCAGCCATTGTGTTCCCCTTAGTGTCTCAGTTTCCCTGTTCTATGTACCAAGGAATTTCCTAGCTTCTCACTATCCACTCTCAGAGAGATGGAGCATGGCCCTCTAGTGGGGTGGGGGTGGTGCAGGAGCCCCCGTGCCTGGGTCCAGGGCAACAGCAGGTGTGGGCACCAACAATGCAGTGTCACAGGACCCTGAATTGCAAATAGGGACCATCTTTCCTTTGCCCCTCATTGCCAAGCCGGTCACTTTCACGGCCTTATCTTTGTTTACTTCTGTTGAGTCCTGAGCTCTCGGTCGGGCAGAACTTGCACCCTAATCTCTGCTGTGAGCACAGAGCCTGGCACCGCACGCGGCGGACCGTGGCCGAGCCCCGGTGAGCCTTCTGTTGATGATGAAGCTTTCAGCACCCGCGGTGCCAGTGTGCACGAGAGGTGGGCCTTGAACTAAGTGTCTTTGTTCAGTTTCTGTACATCCGAGCTACATTCACAGGGTGTTTTAGTCAGAAGGGCTAAGGAACAGGTAATGAAATTGGCCTTGGTGGGGTGGGGGACGGAGCCTTGTGCCATGAGCCCAGCGATTAACGCCGTCCAGCCTGGCTTTGCTCACAGAATCCTGGGGTGGGGCCTCCTGGGGGCTTTGAAGCTCTGCCTAGAAAATTACAGCGCAGGGAAGGGACTCGGAGACCATCATCCCTCTAAGAATGGCCGTGCTTAAAACATCCCCATTAAGCTCAACTAGAGGCTTTCCCCAGGGCAATTATTTTAAGAAATACTTTATTGGGTTTTCAAAATTACAAAAGCAGCATGGGCTTGTTTTAACATAGAGGTATGTTCAAATGATTAAAGAAAACAATCAATACTTTCCCAGATTCCCAACTCCCACCGCCCCAGAGGGCCTGGCATTAACCATTTGGTGATTAAACAAAACCTTTACCTCATTTCGTGTGTGGGTGTCCACATAAAAAATATATCAACGTATGTAGGGATTTTTTATGTTTGTGTTGTTTTTGAAAAGAGGAATCATACTATGCCCATTATGCTGTGGTTTTCTCTTTGTACTTACTGTTCATCATGAGTGTCTTCTGAGTCAGTGCAAGTAGGTCCCGCCATTACTTACCCAGCTGTTCCCTACTGAGGTGTGTTCGGATTATTCCCAGTGTGGTGTGCTGTGTTTTGTTTTGTTATTGGCAGTTCTCTTTTAAATATTCTTTGGTTTCTTTCTGTATCTTGTGCATATGCTACAAAAGGCTATTTTGCCTGGGGAGAATTATAGAAATGGCAAACAAGTAAAATGTGGGTTTTTATCGTCACACTGACACAGTTTTGTCGCCTTAACCTGTTCGAGTTTCAGACCGTTTGCCCCTGTTTGTCCGTCCATTTGGGCAGCCCCATGTTTCTTGGACACAGTGCCCAGCAGAAGCTCTGTCTCTGTGGAAGGAGCTCTGTGGGAGCGAGGGCACCGGGCACCCACGAGCAGGTGGGCCACCTGCTTCAGCTGAGGGTGCAAGAGGCTTAGTAGCTGAGAGTGCAGACTCTGGATTCAAATCCCGTCACCGCCACTCACTTGCTGTGCAGTCTTGGGGACGTGCACTCATCTATGAAGCAGCGACAACCACAGCACTTTTTTCTGGGGTTGTTGTGAGAACCGGGAGGGTTAATGTAAAGAAAGTCACTTGGGACCAAGCTAGCAAGTCAGAACAGACGTTGGGCTGCTGTTTGCAGGGCCCCCTCCACTGGGGTTCAGGAAACTCGTGTGAGGGGTGTCAGCTAGTCACTGAGCATGAACTGAAGGGCATTAGCCAGCTGGGGAACGGCAAACAGTCCCCACCCAACACCACCACCTGGCCTGACTGGGTTCTTCAGCACTTGGAGTTGTACGATCCTGAAACCTCCTTATTTTTAGTTGCAAAAACACCCTCTGAGACAGGGTTCAGAAGCACCCCACCCACCCCCCACAGTGGCCATAGGTTCGAGTTGCAGTGGATCAGAGGTTCCAGCAGCCCTTGTGGTCACACTGTTATTCCACAAACATTCAGCAGGATCCTTCATGTGTCAAAATGAAATAGAAACTTACCAAAAACTTCCTGTTGAGAAAAACGATTCTTCTCACCCCAGACTTAGCAGGTGCTCAGAAACCGTGTAACTCCCTGAACTGCCAAGGTACATAGAGACCCAGAAACACTCACTGGCCTGGCCTGAGGTGGGAAAACACCCAGGGGGACAAAGCCACCTTGCACAGCCTGAGACCAGAACACAGTGGTCACAACTGTGGGCTTTGGAACATGTGCCCCTGGCCTTAGAGCCTAGGCCTGCCCCTATTAACTATACGGTCTTTAGCAAATTACTTAGTTTCTCCGAGCCTCGGTTTCCATATCTGTATAATGGGAATAGTAATACCTCTCTCACAGCCCTGGTTAGGAATAAATGAGACGATGCCTGCAGAGCACACAGCACAGGGCCTGGGATGGATGACAGGTCCACGGTGGATGACAGGGAGGCCATCCTGCTCTCCCCGACCCTCCCCTGAAATTGGGGCTAGCATTCCAGACCCTCGGGCTATCCAGCTGCTATTTGGGGGTTCTCTCTGTGATGGCACAGGGAGCGGGGAGTCCCTAGGGAGGACACTTAACCCGGTCTGGGGTTGGGAAGAGGCCCACCAAAATGTGTGCAAAGGAGATGCTTAATCTGGATCTTCAAGAGAGAGAAGGAGCTCCCTGGTGAAGAAACTGAGAAGAGGGAACAGCTTGTACAAACTCCAGTGGACAGAAGTTCAGGAATCATGAGTAACTTGGTTTGGCTGGGATGAAATGCCGAGTGGGGGGTGGGGCTGTTTACAGAAGTACAATTAAGAGGTGGGACTTGATTCTAAAAGGTCTGGAGAGCCACGAAAGGCTCTAAGAAAGGAAGCAACAGTTTGGTATGCATTTTAGAACATTTGTTCTTGCAGCAGGGTGGGAGATGGATGGGGTGGAGTGCATTGTGATACCTGGGTGTGGCCACTGTCACCAAGCATTAGACAGTGTCACCTTGCTCTTACTGTTTCAAATAGAATTGGGCTTGGACTCTCACCCCACACAAAGTGGGGACCCGTGTCTCCTCATGGTCTCTGGGCATTTTGGGGAACTTCCATTTTTCTCTCAGCAGCTCCTCTGATGCCGCTTCCGCTGAATTCTCCAGCTCTATTCTGCACAAAGCGACCTCTGCAGCCACTGGCCCCCTTCCTGGTCCCCTCATACCTAGAGGACCCGTGATTGAGGCCTTGGTGTTAGCTGACTTGTCTGTGGGTTGAGAGCAAGCGGAAGGGGTAATGTTGCTGGTGGCACAACAAACAACATGGCATTGAACTTGGCACACTCTTGTTCTTGAAAGTCTCATGACTATTCCTGCTGCTCCCAAGTAGGCTCTGTCCCTGCTCCTGAGTGGCCCCAGGTGCTCCTCAGCCATGTCCCCTCTCCTCCTGGTCCCTCGCCCCACAATCCCCAACCTCTGATGTTCCTGTTCATTTCTAGGGCAGATAACTGAAGCCCTGTGTTGGTCTCCTCCGACCCCACCCCAACTTTGCCCAAAAGAAATCTTCTGCATTAGCAAATATGCTTGGATATGTAGGTGGCTCCTAAGCAAAGATGGGTCCCTCCCACAGTGGGAACTCCAGCACAGATCTCCCCCAAGGAGGACGGGAAAGTGGATACGTGGATAGTCTGTCTGTGGAAATGAATGCAGCTGCCTTAGCTTCACGAACAGACCGATCTGGGTCGCTAATCAAGTGTGGGTGCAGACCCGGCCTATTCTAATTGTGTATTGATTCTGTGGTCACTGAAGATTTTTTTGAGAAATGAACATTTTGAAGAGTGAGCTTGAATTGTGCGTGTGTGTGTGTTGTTTTCTGTTTTTAGAGTAAAACCGAGTAAAGCCCACACTGGCCCGTCCCCAACAGATGGTCCTGCTCGGCAGTGGAAGGGCCTGGGGCCCGGGGCGCACACGGTGCTGTGGGGCCCTGGGAAACCGACTCAGCCTCCCTGCATTTTAGTTTCTTCGTTTGCAAAATGGGCATAATATCAGTTCCTTGCAGGAAGGTTTTACGGTTTTGATGAAACAGCATGTGCAAAATCACCTGGCTTGGCCTGCAGCTGGGCTGCAGGGTAATTCTGACATATAAGGACACTACTATGGACTGAATCGTTTCCCCCCAAATTCATACATGGAAGGCCTGACCCCAATGTGACATGTTTGGAGAAGGGGTCTCCAAGAGGTAATTAAGATGCAGTGATATCCCAAGAGTGGCTAATCTGTTAGGGCTGCGGACTTATAGGGAGAGAGAGTGAGGTCTCTGCCATGCGAGGATGTGGTGAGAAGGCGGCTGTGTGCAAGCCAGGAACCTGGGCCCGACCTTAATGGTGCCTGCGCCTCACACTTCAGCCTCCAACACTGTGAGAAAACAGACTTCTGTTGTTTAAGCCACCCAGTATGTGCTACTTTGTTATGGCAGACCAAGCAGGCTAGTGCAGTCCTGCATTTAACCTGCGATGGTCTGTCTTCAGAAAGTGGTGACAAAGTGCACATCCCCTGGTGGGCGTGGGCCCGTGGTCTCCCTGTCCTTCTGTGTGGCTCCTCCACGGCCTCCACAGCCCCAGTGGGCTGGGCCCTGCTGCCTTTGTGGCCTCATCTGGTGCCACCCTCATTTATTGCCTACATCGGCCTTCTTTCTTCCACCTTTCAGACTCTCTGAGTTCTGTCCTGCCTTGGGCCTGAGCACGTGCTGTTCCCACTGCTCATGACACTTGCCTTTGCAGGACTTCCCTTTCCCTCAAGGGTTTGCTCCTCAGAGAGCCTGCCTGGGGTGCCTGCCTTGGACAGCACTCCCTCTGCCCAGACTGCTCTTGTTTCCTTGCCCTGTCTGAGTCTTCCTGGCAGGCATCGCTCGATGACATTAAATGGTTTACCCATTAATTATCTGTTTTTTTTTCCCCCACTAGAATCTAAGCTCCATGAGGACAGAAGCTTGCCTGCTTGTTCCTGCTATATCCCTAGAGCTTAGCACAGTGACGGTCACGTGATATGGACTCAGTCTATGCTGCATGAATGGAACAATAAGTGAATGAATGAGTGAGTGAATGAACTGACTGATCTAGGTAAGCTGCATGCCTGTGTATCCAGCATTTCTTGAACTAGCCCCAGAGCACCTTTATTTCCAGCACCGCGCCTTATCCCTCATTCCAGCTAGAGGCTAGCTGGGTTGTCCAACGGTGCTGGGGAGAGGTGCAGGGCCAGCACGGAGAGCTGGGCTGACAGAGGCGGAGAGCGAGCTGGCCTTCGAATGCTGTCTTTGCCCTTTCAACGAGCACTGCTCTGCGTTCATCTGTTTCCATATTGGGCTTCTGTGAAAAACCTCATTAGGAGAAGTGACTCCACAGCTCAGAGAAAGTGGAAAACCACAATCTGGATCCAACCCTTCACGTTACAGATGAGCAATCAGAGGACCAGATGGGGAAGGGGACCTGCCCATGAATTAGTGGCAGAATGCGGTGTCCCCAGGGGGGCCGTGGTCAGGGATCAAGAAACTCCCTTGTTGTGGGAGAGAAAAACACTGGCTTCCTCAAATGCTATGACTTGGCTTTCACTCTCTAAGGACTGGGGACAGGAAAGGATTTGTGGTCCCCCTGGCTCTGGCTGTCCCCCAAAACTTCACACTTGAGAGTCCTCACAGGTCCTCATGCACATGGCTAGAGGCCCAGGGTGAGCTCCGCTGGGGCACTCAGGAGAGCCCATGACCGGCCCGGCTTGGCCAGAGAGCCACCACGGGAGAGCGCACGTGGCTGAGTGCCATTTGGCTTGGCAAATCCCCGCAGTTTCAGAGGGGGAGGATTCCTTCTTAGAAAGACAGAGCTGCCTTGCTCGGACCCCAGCCCTCTGAGTCTTCGTGGTCAAATCACAGACTTTTTTTCTGACAGCTCACGCACTTGCTGGCCTCTTCTAGGGGTTCTTCTTCCCACCTTTGCTTTTCTTTTTTTCCTTCTTCCCTTCCTTTAGCTAGCTCTGTGGTGCATTTGCTGACTGGAAATTTTATGATAACCATTACTGCAAAATCTAGGAGTTCATTTCATCACTGGCAATCAGCTCTTGTCCTCGGGGAAACCTAATTAGGTATTACAGGACTTTTGATGTCGTTTCCATGGAAACCCCCATAGTAATGGTGTACATGCTGAATACATGCTCCAGGGAGTTGGAAAAAAATAAATATATTATTACTGGATTTTAAGAAAATCTTTCATTTTTTCCTTTTACTTTTTTTCCTGCATATCTATATGTATTTTTAGTGATGGGAATTTTCCCTGGAGTTCTTCTTTCACAGAAAGAGAACAATAGAGACACAAAAGGCCTTTTCCATTTTCTCTCCTGTAATTTAAGGAAATCCGTAGCTGCACAAGAATGAAAGTTTTTCAAATTGGTCAGAATGTCTAAGCAGGATCTCCCCTAACAGCTGAGAACATTTTAATGAAAGATGCTGCTTAAATAAAGAACCTGAAGGGCCTCAGGCTTTCAAAATAGAATGGGGAAACTAGTGAATCCAATGAATCAACTTCAAATGTATTTACCAAGAAAGAAAAAGGCAGGCTTCCCGTGTGCTCCCAGGGCAAAGGCCGGGCGCTTGTGGGCCTGGAACCCAGCCCTCTGTCAGGCTGATGCTGGAGGCTCTAGGGTCGTTGTCTCCCTGTCAAGACAGCCTGTCCTGGGCCCTGAAGCTCCAGAAATTCCACTTGAACTGACTTGTCTTGAAGTGACCAGATGGCCTGTCAGAGTTGACACCTCCGTGGGGAACTGAGAAACTCTAAAAGGGAAGCAGGCAGACCTGGTCTGGCTGAGGTGGTGGTGCAGATAGAATGGCTCAGAAGACTTGAGAGAGAGAGAGAGAGAGAGAGAGAGAGGGCGCACCTGTTATGCACCCGTGTGCCACAGCTAAAATGCCACGGTTTCTGAAGAATCCATACATAACAGAAGCTGTTTTCTCTGATACCTTTGATTCAAGGGCAGAATACCCACACGGACCTCTTTGCTAGCTGCCAGGAAAATCGTTTACCACCAAACTTTCCTGACCAGACTCCCTGCAGTTTTCTCCCCCCACACTTAGGAAGTTCTGTTTGCCTTTATATCTTGGCTCAGTTTGCCAGCTGACTTCTTCACACATGAGAAACACTTTGTATGCAAAATCATTAATGGCTGGCAAAACAACTTTTAGAATACTTTGAGCTGTTCTTTGATATAGAAAATGATGCGGCCATGCCCCCCGATCATGACCCCTCTCCACCCAGCCCCCCAGTGACTTGAAAAGACTGGCTGGCCCTGACAGCTCAGCTGTGTGGGGGCGGAGTTCCTTTTGGGGCAGAGGCATGACAAGCTAAAACGGAAACGTTGGACAAATTACTCACCTCTTCTAATACATGTGCTAAGTAAATACATGAGCTAGTTTTATTATTCACTAGATTTGTTGCACAACAAAGTACCCCCCAAATTAATGGCTTAAAACAATAATCATTTAGCTCATGATTGTGTGTGTCGGCAACCGGGCTGGGCTCAGGGCAGCTGGCCTTCAGCTGGCCTCACGGGGGGCGCCCCTGTCACACAGCTGGTTGAAGGCGGCCTCGCTCGTATGCCTGACTGCCAAAAGCAAGCTCCACGGCAGTGACATTTTCCACATCTCTGCTGCATTACATTTTCTCATGTCTCATTGGCCATAGTAGGCACATAGCCAAGTTCAGATTCAAGGAGTTGAGAAATACACTGTATGTCTTGCTGGGAGAGGCAAAGTCACATGTGAAGAAGCAAACGAATGGGCTGGGAGGAGCCTGTGGCCATTTGGATGAGCTGCCACGGGAGGTTCGTCCGACACAGGCCTTCCAGGCACCACCAAACCCCATCCTACCCCAGATGCTTTTTACGATGGGCGTAATGGTGCCTCCCTTGCTAGGGCCACATGAGATTGCGAGCTGATTTGTGGGATATGAGTCTGATTCGTATTTATATCTCCACAGGGTCCTCACCTAGTTGATTCTTTTTTAATGAGGTACAAGTGACAAATAAGGTTGCGTATATTTAAAGTGTGCAGTGGGATCATGTCATATACACATACATTGTGAGATGGTCACCACGATCCATCTAACGAGCACATCTGTGACCTCCCGTCATTGCTTTTGTGTGTGTGTGTGAGGACCCTCGAGATGCACTCTCTTAGCAAATTACAAGTAGTATTTGGTTCCCACTAATTGTTTTTATTGAACTGAGTTGAGTTGAATTGCATTGAGATGATTCTCCTTTGTAAGTGCAGGCTCCTTGAAGGCAAGTTTGGGATCGATCTATTACATAACGTCTTTCCGAAGCTCTCGAAGCTCCCAGAATTACACCACAGGCTGAAATCCCACAGACTCTCAGTTGAGTGGCAGAAGGATTAGGTCTGGAGCCAGCTCCATTGGGGACACTATCTGGGGGAAGTGTGGGACTCGCAGGAGACCAGAGGCCTCCACACAGAAGCGTCTTCAGTCAGGCTGGCCATGCCCCACATGAGTGAAACCTCCATTTTAGGCTTAGGAGGTAGAAAGACTCAGCAACTTGGAAGATGTGGCTTTCCTCCCCCGCCCAGGGAGGCCAGCACGCGAGGGGCAAACCCAGGCCAGGCCCAGGCTGGGGGGAAACTCGTCTGTCAGCCCCAGGCCTCTGAGGCTTCTGCTTTGTGGCGGGCCCCAGGGGACCATGCCAGGTTCTGTCCGCATCACCCTGGCACTCTTTCAGAACTCATCGGGGCGGACAGTCGGGCTGTTTTAGAGCCAGGGCTGGGTGGCTGGCTGAGACCCAATGTGCTGGAGGACAGCCCCTTTTTGGAGTTGCTTGCACAGCCCCCCTTACTCCTCTGGTCCAGTGCTACTCACAATCCTGATTCTAGATTAACTCCAGAACTTCCTAAGGCTTGAAGGTCACCGGGGACAATTTATTCCAGATTGGACCACTATTTGGGAATAGGCAGGAGTCTTTCCCACAGCAGAAGCTGAATGGTCAGGGACTTCACCAGTCGCAGGCTTAGGAATGAGTTTTCTACAGGAATCTCTGTTCTGAGTGGTTAACAAGGGCCACTGGCAATCTCCCTTTCTTTATATGACACAGTCATCCACCTACTTTCTTCACTATAATTCTACTGACTGCCGGGCACAGTCTCAGGCATTGGCGAGAGGCCAGATGAGCCAGTCCCGGATCCTGCGTCCAGAGAGCTCGTGTGCCCTGAGAACACACACAAGGCAGAAAGCACCAAGCCAGAGCGGGCCGAATGAGACTACAGACTTACGGCCCCTCAGGGCAGAAGACGTCTTGTCTGTGCCAGCCCTCCTTCCTCAAAGGAGGAAACTGAGCCCTAGAGAAGGAGTTTAGATATCTAGGTTTGCTTGGTCTGGGTGGCCCAGGCATGGGTATTTCAAGCAAGTCCTCCAAGCGATTCTAATATGCTGCCGGCTGAGAACCGCTGCCCTAGGGGAAGACAGACAAAAACCGAGTAAACACGGACAAGCTCACAACAGAGATTTGCGATCTGTAAGGAATGAGCAGGATGCTGAGTGAGGACACAGCAGGGCGGGGTCTGTTATCTGATATGCTTAGAGGGCTGTGCTTCCCAGGGTCAGCCGGTAGCAGGCACAGGGTGTTCTCATGAGGAAGAGCAATGGAATTTTCTGGGACACGCTGCTTACCCTGCATGTCCACAAATCCCTGCCTTGGAGCCCTAAGGAGCAGAGCCTCTCAGTCCACAGCGTGAAGTGGCTGCCTGCCATTCATACACCCCAACCCGCACTCAGCACCCCCCTTCCCCGACACTATGAGTGCTTCCCAGGGCTGTGGCTTAATAATCCCTCACATTATTGGAGTAGTTAGTGAAGCACATTCTGTCTTATTATCTGTAATGTTGGATCCTAACACTAATTCAGTGCGTGGGCAGGGTCAAGGTTAATAGTCCCGTCATAGAGATGTGGAAACAGGCTCAGAGAGGTGGTGTGACCCACCTGAGGTCACACAGCTAATAAGCGGATGTGTGAGACTTCAGTCTGGCTCACCGGCCTCCAGTTCTGCTCTGCAGGTTGCCCCACCCACACTGCACCAGGAAACCGAAGCAGAAGCCAGGCGCCAGGGAGGCAGTGGCGGTACTGCCCTTGTCCGGAACCCCCGTCAGGCTGGGCAGCATGACGTGCCCTCCCTTTACTTGGGCTGGTGTGCTGTCTTGTTCCCCACCAGGGACTCAAAGGGATCTGTGACTCGTGGCTCCAGTCCCTGCCCAGAGTGAACCCAGTTACTATAGTAACATGATGCAGTTCTTTCTTTTGGATAGGGTGGATGGTTTTCATTTTGTATTTGAAGAGTTTGGCTAGCCAGTCACGTTGCCAAGGCTTGGCCTGTTGGTGACTCTTAGGAGAAGAGGGGACACTTGAGCAGCCATTAGGTCTTTCCTATTTCCACAGATGGTGGGCACTTGTGTCTAGACACAGCTGGGCTTGGGGACACCAGGGAAGTCAGGGCTGGGCACCGCACTGGGTGCCCTCTCCTGTTTAGAGATCGCACGTTCCCGTGAGAGCCACCTGGGCTGAGGTCAGCCCCTCAGGCAGCTGCTCCCACAGTGCCCCCCACGGTTCCCCTCCCTGCTCCTCATGCTCAGAGCTGTTTTGTTCAACCCTGAGTCCTCCGGGTGGGACCTCCTTGAGAGCAAAGCCTGGGCCCTTCTCAGCATGTGAACCCCAACACCCAAAGTGTGGGTCGGGCACACAGCAGGTGCTCAGTTGGTGCTGGTTTCAGCAGCTTTGTCCTTCCTCCTGGTGCAGGAGTCTCAGCTTCATGGAAGTTAGGGCTGGAAGGGAAATTAGACATCACGGAGTCCAGCCCCTATTTGATAAAAGTCGGAGACCCCATGCATTAATAATGCTAAAGATAATGATAGCTAATACTTACAGAACATCACCGGGTGCTAGGTAGGGCCCTCTGCACTCTGTACACTGTCCCCCTGCCGGCTCACTGTGACTGCGATGCAGCTGCGGGTGTTCTCACTGTCCCCAGAGGAGCAAACCAAGGCACAGAGAGGTTCGCAGGGGTACCCAAGGTCACAGAGCTAGTTAGTGTTAGGATCCGGTCCAGACCCAGGCAGCTCCTCTCCAGGGCCCACACCATGAGCGCCCCACTGCTCTGAGAGCAGGGCACTGACAGCCCACACTGTGGGTCCCTTCTCCGAATGGGGAGAGTCTGTGCCAGCCCAGGTCAGCTCACTCACAAAAGAACATGACTTTTCATCTCTGGGTTCCCCGCCCAGGGCTTAGCTCAGGGCCTGGTAGGAGTTCAGGAAACTGTTTTTAATACGAGTGAGCTGTTCTTCCTCCCACTCATGAAACAGCCAGTTTGGGGGCACCTTCCAGCTGGAAGGGACCTTGGGGAGCAATGTACAGAAATGGAAGCCCCCAGCGTGACCCTCTCAACCAAGTCTCCCTGCTCCCCTTCCAGGGCGCTCCCCGCACAAGCAGGGCCCCCGAGAGGGCCCTGAGGTGGGCCTGCTGCCCTGTTCCACCTCCTGCAGCGTGGGCTCCACTTTGGCCACACTAACGGGCTCTCTGCTCTCACCAGCTCTTCGTGATCGACAACGGTGCGGATGACTGGCGGATAGCAATGACCTATGAGCGCATCCTGTACATCAGTCTGGAGATGTTGGTGTGCGCCATCCACCCCATCCCCGGCGAGTACAAGTTCTTCTGGACGGCCCGCCTGGCCTTCTCCTACACACCCTCGCGGGCGGAGGCCGACGTGGACATCATCCTGTCCATCCCCATGTTCCTGCGCCTGTACCTGATCGCGCGCGTCATGCTGCTGCACAGCAAGCTCTTCACGGACGCCTCGTCCCGCAGCATCGGGGCGCTCAATAAGATCAACTTCAACACCCGCTTCGTCATGAAGACCCTCATGACCATCTGCCCCGGCACCGTGCTGCTGGTGTTCAGCATCTCGCTGTGGATCATCGCCGCCTGGACTGTCCGCGTCTGCGAAAGGTATTCCTGCGGGTCACGGGCTCCACCCAGCCCTCGTCTTCGGAGCGCAGAGCCGCGCAGAGCGGGGGAGGGCGGGGGAGTGGGGTGGCCGGAGGTGCACGCCTGTTGGAGGAGACAGGTGGTGCCCTCACACCTCACGGGAGAGCGTGGGGAAGGGCAGGGCCCAGTCAGGCTGAGCACGCACTGCCACGGAGGAACACTGTAACCACGGTAAGCTGGGCGCATGCGCCTGTGATATTACTCATGGTTTGTTCCCTCTTTGTAAACCAAAATGTGTCAATGCACCCTAGTCCGTCGTTAGCCTTTCTCTGGTTATAACATCGCACGTCTGCATTGTCTGTTCCGGTTGGAGACAGACTGTGCTGCCAACAGCGTAAAGGCTCTGAGAAGTCCTGCAGTGATGAAACTGATTTGATTTCATTTAGTCCAGGTGTTCTCAAAAATTCCGCCCACAGACCCTTTCAGTGCATAACATTTCTGAGGCCTCTCTGCTCAAAGTCTGGCCCTGGACCAGCCGTGTCAGCCTTCGCGGGCGCTGGGTAGAAATGCAGGAGCTCAGGCCTCGCCCGGCACTCCCGAATGGAATTCGAGTTTTAACAGGCTCACCAGGTGGTCTGTGTGCTCTCTAAAGCTGGAGAAGCACTGCTGGCCAAACATACTTCGGGAGACACTGTGTTAGGAGGCTGGTGGTTGGTGGTGTCTCTGCGGGCAGCTGGTGGGCCAGTAGGGGATAGAGCCCAGTAGACCCCGGGCACCAAAAGAACTGTCAGCCCCCAGAGCTGCCACCACCGAGCTCAAGGGTAGGACTCTCTCCCTCCACCGCCACCTTCAAGCTGCCCCTGGTGGCTCCGTTCCCTTTCTGGCCGATCCTGGGTATTCACTTTAGTTTGGTGTCACATGTAAAGTCTGAACACCCAGGCTAGAAACCTGGATTCTGTTCCTGAGTAGCCACGAGACCTTGGGCAAGTCACTTAACCTCTCTGGCCTCAGTGTCCTCATCCTAAAATAAGGATCTCTTGAGATCAAGGGAAGGTATGTCCACCTGAGAGGTTATTTTTCTTACATCTGGAGACTTGGTCAAGCACCCTATGTGATTTACATCAGCAGTCCCCAGCCTTTTTGACACCAGGGACTAATTTCCTGGAAGACAGCTTTTCCACAGACAGGGGCTGGGGGTGTGTGGGTGCAGGACAGGAAATGTAGCTCAGGCGGTGATGCCAGAGAAGGTTCTCTCGCTCACGTGCCAGCCGCTCACCTTATGCTGTGCGGCCAGGTCCTGACAGTCCACCTCAGCGGGTGCCGTCTGCGGCCCGAGGGCGGGAGCCCCAGTTCACGTGCATCCTGGTGGGCACCCGTAACTCATTAACATGTGCATTTGTATCGCTGAGACTTCCGTGTGCCAGAGTCTGTCCTGGCAGAGATGGCAAAGGGAGCCTGAGCAGAGTCAGCCTGCAAACATCTGGAGCAGGTGGTTGAGCTGGGTCTCCCACACAGTGTGAGAGGCTCTGTTTGCAGACGTTTTTCTTGGGCGTTTGGCCAGCAGACACACAGTCAGGCTGAGGGTGTTCTTCTGCAGTAGGACCAGGGACCTTAAGCCTTTGAGAGCTGGTGCAGAGTTGGGGGAGACCTTTCTTGCACACAGATCCCCAGAGACACATGGCACCCTCCGCCATCACTCAGCGGCTGACCTGGGGACATCTGCTCTGCTCAGGACCGCACTTCGTGGTGCTTCGAAGCTGCAGGAACCTTCTCCGGTGAGCAGACACTCTTTCTGCGATGGAGAACGCATGTGCTCAGGTTCCCCCCCACGTGCTCATGGTGCGCTCAGCCAAGCAGTATCGTGCCTGTCACGTGACCTCGCTGGTCCTCGTCCTCTCACCTGCATGCTGGGGCTGAGAATACCTGCTCTACAGGATGCATTGTCAGAGTTACACAGGGCAGTGGATGTGAACCAAACACTGAAATGCAATATAGTGAAAATTAATCATGATAGCGTAGATACCTCGCTAACTTGGGAATTTGGGGGGGGCCTTCTTAAGGTCAGAACGAACCAGTTCCTACCACACGGAGGCCTAGTCTCTCCCCATTTTCCTTTCCAAGTGACGGGAGCAATCGCTGCATCGGCACGGCCTGTCCAGGTGTTTGGAACGTCAGACGGGCCAGTGGGCTGTGCCTGGGCACAGTCCCTGCAAATGAGATTTCCCTGTCATTGAATGTGAAACAGACACGAGTGACTATTTTTCACTGGACAATAAGCATGTTTCGAAGTGCATAGTTTGCGAAGTCCTCTGCTGCACTTCATTTGGCCTCGAGTGGCCCTGTAAGGCCTCTGTCCCCAGACGTGACCAACGGGCCCCAGCTGAAGTCCATCTGACGCGAAGACACAGAGAAACAACGCACAATTCAGAAGTCCGCCCCAACTTTCCCTTTCTCCCATGAGAAGGCCCTGCGACCAAAAGGCTCCTTCCGCTGGGCTCGAACGTGAGCGTGTGAACTCCACGGCGGGCGTTCTCATTGCCCTGTTTGTCGGGGGTGCAGCTTGCGCCAGTTCTGTGTGAGTTGCTTCCTATGTTATCTCCGTTTGCCCCTCAGTAGGTCTGTGCTGCAGGTAGTGTGACTGTCCCCATTTTAGAGTCGAGGAAATGCATGTAAAGGCACCAACCCAAGGTCACAGCTACTAACGTAAAGCCAAAACTTGACCTTGATTCTGATTCTGAACTTTGTATTCATCTCACCACCCAAGGCAGAGTCCTGCACTTACAGGGAAACCAGGGCCTAGACTCTCCTGGTGACTCCCCCTCCGAGAGTCCCCCCGCCACAGACGCTGCGCTTAAATCCCGGTCTTGCTGTTTTGTCTGCCTCAATGTTTGTATGCTCGGCCATTTCATTGCACTGTCTTCAGGGCTGACTTCGTGTTCAATTCAAACGGTTCCAAGTATGGTGGCTACCGTGGTGCACCACCCACTTGCCTCCTCCAGGCCCGGGCTCTCGTGCCCTCCACCGGGGCTGTCTGCTGTGGCCCAGCCCTCTCCCAGAATTGCCCTGGCTGAACAGAATAGCCTCAGCCAAGGCCAAGGCCTCTGCCCAGGGCAGCAAGCGTCTGGTGACTTGTCGGTACAGAGCTTCAAAGCCTCAGCCCCTTCACCCCCTGCAGGGCCACCCAGTTCCAGGCTCCTGGAGGGGGTTCCCGGGGGCCCCCATTGTGTGTCACAGCCCTTCCTCTTCTCCCTCCACCCAGTCCTAGTTCCCTCACCCCCCAGTGGTGCGAGCCCTCAGCGCGGCCCCAGCAAACGTCTTGCACCCCAATCGCAGTATCTCAGAGACTCTTTCCCAGGAACCTGACCTACAGAACTGTGAACACATGTATGTATAAGTATGTTTTTTCTTAATCAGGCAACACACTCATCTTTAAAAAGACCAAGCAATTTCAGAATCAAGCTTAAATTGCCATTAAGCAAGATTGGCAGAGACCTTGAGGCAGGAATTCATCAAGCCGAGACTGGACAGACTGGAAGAGGGGCTGCTTTGGGGGACTGACGCATCAGACCGGGCTGGGAGGAGGTGTGGGCGAGATGACCTTGACACCTCTCAGCCTGGTCTGCTAACGACCCTGTCATCTCAGCAGAGAGAGTAAACGACTCGCCCAGGGTCATGTAGCAGCAGGGTGGGTTCTAGGAAGACTCCCGCCTGCCGCTGCCTGGAGCAGGGCTTGTCACATTCCAGGCAGCTTCCGTCAGCCTGGACTCATCTCCAGTGGTACACACAGTCTTCTGAAGTTGCCATGGAAATCCCGCTTCAGCAAGACGCATTTTGAAAGACATATCTCATGTCTTGGGCTGGCTTTTATGTGACAATAAAGGTTTTTCCCATTTCCTCCTTCCAAGCAGGGAGAGGCCGGTAATCACTCAGAAGAGCCTGCTGTGGGGCGGGCAGCCGCCAGTCACTGGGATGGCGCTGACAGCAGTGGGCTTGTTTTCCATGGACCCCAGCGAGGCATTGATTGCATCATGGGGTCTGAGGCCTGGCAGCTGTGGCACTCGGCTCTCTCTGGGATTCTCCTGGCCGCTTGCCTGCCTCCCCCAGGCCGCCCAGAGCTCGTCTTAGGAAGCTCCTCGTGAAACATGTCACACGCTGGCAGCCTTGCCAGCGGAGGGGCCTCCACAGCCCCAGTGCAGGGTGGCAGGTGGGGAAAGCGGGCCTTCCCGGCGCACCCTGAGCAGAGGTCCACCAGCTCCCCTGTGTGTCTATCTCCACTGGAGGGGACAGGGCCTCCTGTAACACTGATAAAGTGGGCTGCGTCTTGTGAGCGGGCCAGGTTTTGTAAGTGACCTCATGGCCTCTTGAATGGATTCCTTTGGGCGCCTCCCTTGAGAGGCTTGCGGTCGGTCCTACACACCGGCTGGTTCTGTAGCTCGAGCCTGCCAACAGGTGCTCTGGTGATGACGTTACGAAGTTTCATCTTTTTCTGGCTATTGTATCAAAATGAGAAATTTTATTCTGGAGACCTGGCCCCTGGAACTGGAGAAAAAAGACAACCCACCCATTCTTTCTCTCATGGAAACAGAGCCATCCCCATTGTAAGGGACATAGCAAGAGGCTTCCTTCCTCCATTCTCTTCGGTCTCCACCTCAGACACGCAGCTCTGAACCAATCAGAAGCCAGGGAGCAAGAACCTCCCTCCTCCCACAGGTCCTGCTGACCCCTGGCAGGGCCTTCCACTGCAGTCCGGAGGCCATCCAGGAGATGAAGTGCACTGCATTGCGGGGTGCGAGCCCCCAAGTAGGGCTCGTGTGGTGGACTCAACTAGGAAGAGCCTTGAGAACCATGGCTGAGGACTGTGGTTTCTGATGGCCCCTTGGGGCTGAGGCACGACCTCCACTGTGGATGGACCACACATGGGGATCCACAGAGCAATGGGAAGAAATGGTCAGAACTTCTAGGCATAGTTATTTTTATCTAAAAAATTTGGCTCTGCTAATATTTTGATATGTAGGTAGACAGTAATATGTGGGCCCAATGTATGATGGGCATACATGTAGCTGGGGGAGAGTGCCTGCTCAAATGTTTTTTCCTAGTACAAGCTCACGATTCTAAAGGCTTGTAAGCCATGGGTCTGGAGTATCAGAGGACTAGTCAGCGGGGATCGTATCCTGCCACATTAGATGGAGCCTGCTAGACCCAGGAACCCCGCCCTCTAGTTAGAGAAAGTTGTCAGTTCAGCGCCTCAGGGCGGAGGAACTGCCTCAGGTGACCCGGGGCCAGGTCTGGGTCAGGGGGTGGGAGGGGAGGGAAGGGGAGTCTACCTGAGGCCTTTGACACAGATCTGCAGCATGAGGAAAGAGGAAGACAATCCTGGAGACACGGAAGAATGTTTGATTATGAGGAACCATGAGCAGCCTCGGAAGATCCTTGGGCTTCCCTCCCGGGGTGCAGGAAGCCAAGGTCTCTGTGATGGGCAGGAGCGGCCGGGTGCGAAATGAGGGTGTATGTTTCACACAAGCATAGAGTTCCAGGAACTAAAATTGTTTTAGCAAAACAAACACACAAACCCCACCCCCACCACCACACTGGGGACACTGAATTTTTCAAAACTATGGAATGTACAGAACAAACTCAGACGTTCTCTCTGAGCGTCGAGGACAGGAACAGGAACAGAGACCTGAGAGAAGAGGGCGGACGGGAACAAACATAGGTCTGTGGAATCAAAACTAAGTCCAGGAATGAGAGTTACTTTTGGAGGGAGGAATCAGAATAAGTTGGATAAAAGCATAATCAAGAACATGCATGAAGAAAACTTCTCCAGAATTGGCCGGTTGAGGGATCCTGGGAGGTTAAGATTAGGCAGATAATAAGACTTTCTGTTTTCCTGTTAGAACTGGGAGGAAATATTTTTTTTCTGGAGAATTTACTGAATCATAAGGTTAAGTAATCCCAGAAGTACACAGGCAACGCAGTGCAGATTTTTCCTCAGAAACCCAAAACCCCAGGAGATGTTGGGGCATTACTGTCATTTGCATGAGGAAACAAGAAAACAGAACTAGTTCCTGGAGTTTTGTAGACCTGGAAGGGAACAACCTACCCTTTTTGGGTGACCTGCCAGGTGACCAAGGGATGAATCACAGTTCGGTTCTCCACAGTGGGACGGCGTGAGGGAAAGACAGGTGGACAGCACTGAAATCAGGTAACAAGAAATCCAGATAACATTTAAGCATGGTTGCAAAACCAAACTCTAGAAAAAAGTAGATTCTAGAAAGAATAACTGCATGAAATAAAAGCAATAATCCCATAATAATTAGAGGGTTGCAAACCCTCAGATTAAAAAGTTGAGAGAGAAGGCTAGAAAGGACCAGTTAAAGCATGCTAAATTCATTGTTTTAGGTAGAAGAGAATTTAAAATTCTTATCACTCAATTTTAATAATTAGAGAAATAGAGTTTAAATCATTTTTAAACCCAAAGTTAACCACAGGTAGGCTTTTTAAAGTATAACAATAGCATCAGCCAGGTACCATTTCACTTAATCCGTACCACAGCTCTCTGAGGCACAGGGTTATTATTATCTCCATCCCACATGCGAGGAAATTGAGGCACAGAGAGGTCAAGCAACATGCTTTGGGTCACACAGGGCACAGCAGACCCGAGGCCCTGACACCCTCCCTGAAGGTCTCACTCCCCCCACCCCGAGAACGTGTACTTTCCACTTGCTGCATGTTTGTACCTCAGATAGAAAAATAAAGGAAGTGGGAAGGAAGAATTTAAAAACAGAATGCATGAAACAAGGTGGGAGAAGACCAGGCTTCAGACTTACAGCAACCAGCAAAACTGAGCTTGCCTCCCTGTTAGAAGACAATGTCTTATGTAGGTAGGACTTAAAAGCAAAATTTGATTTCATGCTGTTTACAAAAGAGGCACCCTAAATGCGAAGAAAACTAGATGAATAACAGACATTTATTAGGTGAGTGTGAACAAAGGGTGGCTGAGTAGGAACCCCCATCTTCAACCAAGTTGAATTCAAAGCCAAAACCATTAAATGGTTCAAAGGAAGCATTTTAATAGAAATAAAAAGCCTAACCATAGTAAAACTGTGAACTTTTATGCAAAAATACGTAAATGAGGTGGTTGAGAATCTGAATTATAAAATGTTTTAATTAACTGATACATACTGAATTTTGTAGCCTATAAACAAATAATACATCTCTATTTTAAGTATTCACAGAACATTTACGAAAGTCAGTTGACTTCTTAGCCACACATTTCAAAACATCTGGAAAATAAAGTTCAGATATATGCTCTAACTACAAGGCCATAAACCCATAAAACTTCAACAAAAAGCCCTGTTTTGGGTTTTTTTTAAGGCAATCTTCATTACAACTTGGTCAAAAGAGAATTACTCCAACTACTATTTAAAAGATTACAATGATGGCTCCATATGTCAAAACTCAGGGTAGGACTGAAGTTGTGCTCAGATGAAAAATATCCCAAATGTTTTTCCATTAAAAAATGAAGCATGAAAATAAATTGAATTCATTAAAAGAACAAAAAAAAAAAACTTCTGGAGAACAGATTAAGTTTATAACAAAGACAGGAATTAATGGATTTAAAAAACAGAATTTATGAACCCAAAAGTTACCGTCGCCTAATAAATCTAATCAAGAAAAAAGTTAGGAAACACACAAAATTAGAAACTTTAATGGGGGATAACTACTGATTCTGAGGATGTTTTAATTAATGAGACTAGCTTAAGTTTAAAAAAAATACAGAGAAGGTCATTGAGGGAAACTTACTCTATTCGAATTAAAATGTCTTATAAAATTCAAGTAATAAAGTCCCTGTAGTGCCACTGAAAAATCAGTACTGGCAGATCAATGAAACCTAACGGAAAACCCTGAAGTAAACCCTGGTATGTAAGAACACAGTGTATGCGAAAGAAAACCAATTAGGAAGCTATAGATTATTTAATAAATGTTAGTGGGAAGATTGGATATTTGGGTGACAAATCAAATTAGAACCCCATCTCTCACCAGCCGCCGAAAGAAATGACAGGTGGAGAACTACATAAAAGCAGATGGAGAACAGCTATGGACAAGCGCTAGAAAACAAAGTGCATATTTAATCCATTCTGAGACGGTAAAGAGCCAGCAAGCATAAAATGCCTCCGGCAGTGGAGAATCGGAAACCGAGCAACTGCCCAGGCTGTAAAATGGTTAAGCGTGCTGTAATTTATTGTGATTTATTGTAGCATGTCCTCATGACGGGTCGTTGGGCAGCAGTTTAAAAAATCGGAAGGTAGGAGTATAGTGATGCAATATTTGAAAAAGTAGCGTACAAATTAGTCTTATATGGGATGTTATCCATTTAAAATAGATGTTTATAATATGCATAGAAAACTCTTGGAACATTTGTGTCAATATTATTATAGTAGGTTGTTTCTCTGTGGCTGGTACATGGGATTTTTCGTTACACTGTATTGTGCTTTCTACGGTGAGAACACATGTCAGTATACGCCTGTTTGGTTTAGGGAAAGAGGTAGCATTGGTGGTTTCTTCCTCCACACAACCCCTCTTTTCATCTTCCATGGAAACCCAGTGTTTGCTTCAACGGGGCTTGGCAGGTGATGTTCAATGGCTCAGTTTTCACAGACGATTCTCAGAAAAACGCAGTGAAAGAAAGCTCCCTGCTGAGGGGTCCACTTCTGACCTAGCAGCTAGCGCGGACTTGGAAGATGGGAAGCGGAGTTACCCCCACCCCTCCCTGGGGCAGTGTGTCACTTGGAGCCCTCTGTGGTGGCAGGACGTTCATGGGAGGACCAGTGTCCAGGCAGGTGGAATGCTGCTGGTGAAAGGTGATCGGAGGCACGGCTGCATTAGCTCTTCAGCACCGTCTGGGCCAGCCAGGCTCTGGGGGTCCGGGGGGTCGGAAGAAACCCCGTGTCAGCAGGTGGTTCCCGCACCGCCAAGGCCCAGAGAAAGCTGGTGAGGGGCTGGATCGAGGCTCGCTCCGCCAGGGGGCGCCGCGCCGGGCAGCGGGGGAGCACGAACGCAGGCCGGATGGGCAGGGTCTCCATCCGCAGGGGCAGGCAGCGCGGGGGTTCAAGTTCAATCCTACTGTGATGCGATTGCCTGTGTGCAGCCCGGAGGGGCTGCGGGGCTGGGTGCTCTGCCCCAGGGCAGCTTCTCACGCCCGTCTCCGGTAGCACTGCCGTTCTCATTTCCTGTTCAGGCTTCACGTTTCTTCCGTCCCTGCTCCTTCATGGCCCACACTCGCTGTTATTTCTGATTCAATAATTCTTTCTCTTTCTCATTTGCAGTAATTTTGTGCTCTTTGACACTTAAACATGGAAACAGTCAATTTGTGACAAGTTTCTTTGTACTTTTATTTATATTAAAGAATAACGTATTACTTATATTTTAATTAATGAATGACACCTCTTAGGAGAATCAAGAACCAGGGAAATGAGGAAAATTTCCATAAAGTTACCATTCTAAAGCACTGAGGACAGTGTGGGTGCAAAGTGAACTCCATAGCACACTGCGAAACTGTTCCATATTCCAGTCGGGTCAGTCCCCAAATTGCTCTAGCCTGTACCCCACTACAGTCTGGGTTTCTCTCCACTCTGTGCTGGGAAGTAACCAATGACGGCTTTCTGCTTCCCGGATCTTGGCCGTAGGTAGATGCAGCTAAGTGCCGGGTTCTGAGTGCCGGTCCTTTCTCCAGCCGGGAAGGATTACCCTCTCCCCACCAGGGATCCGAGAGAGAATTAAGCCCTACAAAAATGGGCTGGAATGACCAGCTTCCCATTCTGCCAAGGATTGTGCACAGCTAAGTACCACGCTAGATGTATCTCGGGGGAAGTTGCTTCTCTCTCACAGTGGATGCCTGAGGATCTGGGTGGAGTCCTCATCCCTAGGACCAGAATAAAGGGCTGCACCACTGGCGGGAGACAGTGCCGTAAATCCTACAAGGGTGGGAGTCCTTGGAGAGAGCGAAGGTAAGGAAAAGGGAGGGGTTCCTGCCGCTTTGCCAGCCACATCTGTTTACGGGCTGGCATTAGTCAAGACAGGAAATCCAAACTATGTCAAGTCCGGGTTGTTTTGTTTGCCCTGGTCATCCCGTTGTGCCCCCTGCATGTCCAGTGCGGGCATCTGCAGCGAGGGGCTGGCCCCTCACCCACCCATAGGCCTTCCCAGTGTCCAATGGTGGCCAAGACTGTCTCAGTAGGCTCTCTTCATCACCCTGTTCTTTCCACGGCTCCAGCTGGCATGGAGCCCTGCCTTTCCACCTCTCACAGCCCAGCCACTGAGAGATTTTTTCACAAGCTTCGCCCTTCCATTTAGTATACATTCCTTCATTTCAAAACTCGGCTCCAGTCCCCCAGAGCCTGAGCTGGAAGTATGGGTGAGGACATGCTATACCCCAAATGGCACCTCACTGAGTGCCCCCCACACTCCTTCTGCCTGGATGCCTACTGCCCGCCTTGGTGCACTGCCCTGGATTTTACGCACAACCATAGTCTCTTGGTGGCTTGGGAGTAGTGGCCCCGCAAACCTACCAGCCCTAACACACCTGGTTGCTTTGTCCTCCCAAGAGGCTCTTGGGAACAGCCCACTATCGAAGCCCCTGCAGGCTGGCCAGACGTGCTGAGGCAGATCCGATAGGCTCTGCTGCTCCCACCACAGAGGGGGTTACAATGTCTAGTTAGTAAAACTCCTTTTGACAAATGTAAGTATGTTTCAACTGAGTCAATGCATGCGAGCAGCCGCGTCACGCACCAGAGGCTGAGCCCTGTGATGCATGCAGCCTGAGCTCAGGGTAAAAGGACAGTTTGGCTTCTGGTTCCACCATTTACCTTGCACACAGGTAAGTGTACTTAACCTGACCAGAGTCATGTTACTTTTCTATTGAATACCCCCCGAGACAGGGAACTCATCACTTTAAAAAGCCATTCAATCCATGTGTGGACAAATTTGACTTAGAAATATCTTCCTAGTATTGGTTAAAATTTAACTTGTGTGGTTTCTGTCTTGGGTCTTACCTTTGTTTTCTGTATCCACACACCAAAAATTCAAGCAACAGGAGTGGACGTGGGGTCTTGCTCATGCTCATATTAGTTGGTGACCTTGGGCAAGCTATCCTTAGGACATCAGGAGATAGGGTAATTCATAAAAAGCCATTAGTACAAGGGAAAGCATTTAGTATGCGGTGAGCACCCAGTGAAGCGGGCTGGCATTCCCTCTTCCACTGAAGGTCCCTTACATACATGAGAACATTTTATCTCCTCCAAATGAATGGTCTCTAGTCCTTCAGCAGGTCCTGCTCACCTGCCTCCCTGGTCATCAGTGTCCCCACAAAATGCACATAGTGCCCAAGTGTTTTTCTCTGCATTGTTCTCCCATTTTCTCTGCATTGTTCTTTTAATGCAGCTTGAGAGCACCCCGCAGGAAGGGTACGGGGTGCCCAGAAGGGGCATAATGGCCTGGGCATTGGGGAGGGAGACCAGGGCACTTTCGACAACCCTGAATCTCTAGCCGCGTGCTCTGTAGTTAACTTTTCCTCAATGCAATTGTGAAGGCCCTGAGTGGCCTGAGCCCTGTGGGGGTGACTGCACCGCCACTCCACACGGCCCACTACCCGACGGGAGCACCGCTGAGTCAAGGACAGAAGGGCAGTAAGCTATGTGGGGAACAGATGGGACTCTAACTGTCGAGAGATTCGGGTCCTGCTTCCATGTTTGTGAGAGGAAGGGGTGTGGTGGCCGGGGTTCTGGCCGGGAGGGTCCATTTCTCTGCCTTAGTTTTCCTGCTGCTGATAGCAGCGGTCATCAGCCCCTGGAAGATCTTTGACAGGATCGCCAGAGTGCCAGCTGTTGAGGGGGCCTCCCCTGCTCCTCGGGACCCATCTCAGGCTGGGCCCTCCCATCACCTTCTGCCCTGCCAGAGTCTGCCTTCTTCAGTGGGAAGCTCTCTGCCGTTTCCCTCCGTCGCACCTGCTTGCAGGGAATGCGTGCGCTCTCACAAGGGTGCAGCCGCCCTCGGGCAGAACGTTGAGCCGGGTCTCCTCCCTGGGCTGCCATACTCAGTTACGAACAGTGTGCTAAACCATACTAATACAGTTACTGGTAGCTGTCGATCCCTACGATTTGCCAGGCAATATCGTTAGAAATTAAACATGCCTTAGAGAATAAACTACATATGATTTTTTCCCTCATGGGGCTTATTGTCTACCAGGGAAGCAACAAGTCAAGAAACAAATAAGCGTGTAATTTCAAATCTGTGAAGGAATTAAAAAGCAAGGTTGCAATGATTTTTTTTTTAAAAGTAGAGGGGTTGGAAAGGAATCCTACTCAGCTGGGACCTGCTCGGAAGGTCTCTTCAGAGGTTATGTTTCAGCCGAGACCCAAAGGACAAGAAGAGCTAAGCCTTTTAGAGGCCGAGAGGGAGGGCTGTCCAGGAAGAGGGACCAGCATGTTGGAAGGCCCTGCGCTGGCGGAGAGCATGGTGTGTGGGGTCACCAGGCAGGGAGTAGAATGGACAGGCATGTGAGTGTGGCCGGACCCGAGCTGCAGAGGAGCTGGACCTTTGTGGGGAATAAGTTAGAAGTGAGAAACCTACGAGGAGGGTGAGTGGACGCTAGCCCAGCAGGCCCGGCGAGAGACACAGGTGGCTTAGAAGGGCAGCGGCGGCTGTGTCGAGTGCTCCAACGCATCCCATGCACCAGGCTGAGTCTTACGTGTGTGTTCTCACGCACCAAATATCCCGGCACCCAGTCAGTGTTCTTACTGATCATGCTGCCCTAGCTTCTCTCTGCTCTCTGTTTTTGTCTTCTTTTTCTCAGGAATTTTATCAGTTAGTATTAGTTGTTGGTTGCAAGTGGCAGGAAACCTGAAATAGCAGTCAGCAGCTGCTTAAACAAAACAGAAGTTTCTTTGTTATGCAAAAGAAGACTGGAAAAGGGTCAGTGCAGAGCTGTTGTGGTGCCCTGACAGCTTCAGGGACCCAGGTCCCTTCTCCCTTGTGGCCCCGCCAGCCGTGGCACATGGCTTCTTCTTCATAGTTAAAGAAGGCTGCTGGAGCTCCGGTCATTCCATCTACCTTCTAGCCAGAAGGAGGGAGGTAGGGACAAGATAGGATGTGCTCTTTCTCTTTAAAGACATTTTCTGAAAGTAGCACATGTCGTGTCCATTCACCTCCATTGGTCATTCACCCTCCTGGAAACATGCAGTCTTTTTACATCGGTAACCACTGCTCGTTCCCGGGTTCTTTTACCGGTGAAGAAGGGGCGGAGGGCTATAGGGCCGTAGGTATCTCTTAGACTCAAAACCATTCACCTTCCTTGCACCCTCACCCAGCTCCATTCAGCCTTCTACTCAGGCATCAAGCCCTGTGGTTCTTATCCTGCAATGCCCGTCAAAGTCAGCTCTCCCTGCTCCCTCACGAGATGCAGATTCCTGTCGTCTCACACTGGGCTGCAGAAGTCACCCTCTGGCTTCAAATTATACTCCCATGGCACTCACTCTGTCACCCCTAGAAACCTTTGATGTCTTCCTCCAGAAGATGAAGGCCACGTTCCTTGCTTTCGTGTCCAAGCTCCTCTGCAGTCCAACCCCAGTCAACCCATGATAAACTGTGTCGGTTCGACTTCAGGAACGTCGGCAACGATGGTAACGAGGGGGAGGGGGAAACTTTCCTCTACACTTCAAAGTTCTGTCCATCCAGGGTCTAATAATTAGATATATATGAAAAAAGTGAACAAGATAAAATGGCCAAGTTTAATTACATATGTACATATGGTAACCACACATACATGAACTGTTCAGAGTCAGAAAGTTAAAATGAGCTACGCATGACATTCTGGGCTAAGGCTGCGTACGGTCGGGAGCCTGGGGCTTCAGCGGGGAGGCAGGCCATTCACTGGCCAGTAAGAAGACCAGATGTTCAGTAATTACATGTTTTCACTGCTATATAGGTAGGTCAAAAAGTTATTTCTGGTGATAACTTATTAATTTAAATTCTTTAAGGGAGAGGTAAAATTTTCTCGTGAGCCCACAGGGTCTCGATTGCCTTCAGCTCAAAATAATTCACATGCCCAAGTAGTACCTCTTGGGGAGGCCTGTTCTGAACCCCCCACAGTAATAACACCTCAAATTTATAAATGTAAGGTTTTATTGCCTAAAAATTGAAAGCAGTGGAACCTGAAGTCAGAAAACCCATGCTAACCATCTAGCTTAGTGGATTAGCCATGTGACCTTGGGCAAGTCACTTACCCTGTATTAGATAAGACAACTGCCTATGACTATAGCTAGTTCTCGATGAACACTGGATCTTTTCTTTTCCTGGGCCTCATTCTTTTGATCTGTAGGTTGGCAGTAAAGCCTGTCTCACATGCTTCCTAGGGGGGTATAAAGTTCAGACAAGAGAAGGATGGAAACCCAGGGAAAGCTTGACTTCTGGCTAACACGGAGACATAGGTAAATGTGCTTTGCTTCCTCTCACAACCAAAAGGAAAACAAATTTAGAAACAAAAACAACCAGAATTGCCAGAAAATCAAACTGTATGGAAGTCTAGTAACCAGGGAGTTAAAGAAGAAATATTCATCCAGACTGGTAGGAGGGATAGAGACAGGCAGCTGGGGTGGAGAGGATACGTGTCAAGGCAGTGGCTGGAGGACATGGTAGGTGGGTCCCACATTCTCATGCTGATAAGCTGGGAGGAACAACTGGGGAGTGAGACACACCGAAAAACCCAGGGTTCCAGTGCAGAAACTAAACCCTCAAAACCTCTGGCTGTAAAAAGCTGTGGGGGTTGCAACAGTGGGAGAAACTCCCAGCCTCACAGGAGAGTCCATTGGAAAGACCCACTGGGTCCTAGAACCTACAAAAACCCACCCACCTGGGAATCAGCACCAGAAGGGCTCAATTGCTTGTGGGTAGCGGGGAAAGTGACCGAAATCAGGGCAAGAGCTGAGCAAGTGGCATTGTTCCCTCTCTGACACCTCCCCCACATACGGCACCACTAGCAGTGAAGTTGGTTGCTCTGCCCTGGTGAATACATAAGGCCCACCCCTTACAATGTAACAGGTGTGCTGAGACAAAGAAATATGACCCAGATGAAAGAACAGATCAAAACTCCAGAAAAAGAACTAAGGAGGATGAAGAGATAGCCAACCTATGAGATACAGAGTTCAAAACACTGGTAATCAGGATGCTCACAGAAATGGTTGAGTATGGATGCAAAATACAGGAGGAAGTGAAGGCCATGAAAAGTGAAGTAAAGAAAAATATACAGGGAACCAAGAGTGACGGGAAGGAAACTCGAACTCGAATCAACTATTTGTAACAGAAGGAAGAGATAAACATTCGACTGGAACAGAGTAAAGAAACAAGAATTCAAAAAAATTAGGAGAGGCTGAGCAACCTCTGAGACAACTTTAAACATTACATCTGAATCATAGAGGTGCCAGGAGGACAATAAGAAGAGTAAGAAATTGAAAATGTTTGAAAAACTTCCCCAGTCTGGCAAAGGAGATAGACTTCCAGGAAGTCCAGGAAGCTCAGAAAGTCCCAAAGAAATTGGACCCAAGGAGAAACACACCAAGATATATCATAATTACATTACCCAAGATTAAAGAGAAGGAGAGAATCTTAAAAGCTGCAAGAGAAAGGGAGACAGTTACCTACAAAGGAGTTCCCATAAGACTATAAGCTGAATTCTCAAACCTTGCAGGCAAGAAGGGGCTAGAAAGAAGTATTCCAAGTCATGAAAGGCAAGGACCTACATCCAAGATTACTCTATCCAGCAAAGCTTTCACTTAGAATGGAAGGGCAGATGAAGTGCTTCCCAGATGAGGTCAAGTTAAAGGAGTTCATCATCACCAAGCCCTTTTATATGAAATGTTAAAGGGGCTTAGAAAAGAAGACCAAAACTATGGACAGTGAAATGACAACAGATTCACAACTATCAACCTAAAAAAACACAAAAACAAATTAAGCAAACAGCTAGAACAGGAACAGAATCACAGAAATGGAGCTCACGTGGAGGGTTATCAGCAGGGAGTGGGAGGGGGGAGAATGGAGGAAAAGGTACAGGGAATAAGAAGCATAAATGGTAGATACAAAATAGAGGAGGGCAGGGGGAGGGGGGTTAAGAATAATATAAGAGCCCTGGCTGGTGTAGCTCAGTGGATTGAGCACGGGCAGCGAACCAAAGCATCACAGGTTTGATTCCCAGTCAGGGCACACGCCTGGGTTGCAGGCCATGGAGCCCAGCAACTGCACATTGATGTTTCTCTCTCTCTCTCTCCCCCTTCCCTCTCTAAAATAAATAAATAAAATCTTAAAAAAAAAAGAATAATATAAGAAATGTAGAAGCCAAAGAACTTATATGTGCAACCCATGGACAGGGACTAAGGGGGGGAAATGCTTGTCGGGGGCCGGGGAGGTGCAGAGTAGAGGGGGATAAAGAGGAGAAAAAATGGGACAACTGTAATAGCATAATCAATAAAATCTCATTTAAAAGAAAGAAAGGAAAGGCAGGGAAACCAAAAAATACAAGACCGTGCTCCTCTGGCAGAGAGCAGGCAGGACGGAGTCCAGACTCAGTGAGGCTCGGTGAGCGGCTCTCCCCTGACTCACAGGGCGGTGGAGGCCTGGGCCCCTGGGACCCCGAATGCCTGCCGAGGGGTTCTTGGGGTGTTTGTTAAATCAGGGAGTTGTCTTATTTGACTGTGTAGGGGTTGAAGGAGAAAGCACAATGTACAAAGCAAAATAAGTTTTTCTTTAGTTTTGGGCTATGGTGTCATTTTTTAAAAGATTTTATTTATTTTTAGAGGGGAAGGGAGGGAGAAAGAGAAGGAGAAAAACATCAGTGTGTGGTTGCCTCTCACACGCCCCCTACTGGGGACCTGACCCGAGACCCAGGCATGTGCCCTGACTGGGGGTTGAACCTTCGACCCTTTGGTTTGCAGGTGAGCGCTCAATCCACAGAGCCATACCAGCCAGGGCAGATGCTATTTTATAAGTTGTTTGAGGGCATGCTGCCTGGTACCCAGACAGAAATCGTGATCGGTGGTATAGAAAGCCAGTAACTTGTAGTGGGAGGCCACTTCCTGTTAGCGGGTCCAGGTAGCAGCAGCCCAGTGTCCTTGAATGCCGTATTGGTTTTTGGGGGGTAGACGGGGTTGGAGACTGGCTGGACGTGTTCTGAGAAAGTGTATGTCACAATTAATAAAGTAATCAGCTATATTTTCCCTCTTACAGAGTTAAGTAAATGTGAATACAGTTAACTGGGCAATAGCTTTATAATTATTTTGTCAAGTTTAACACATGAAATTGCTCCCACTTAGTTACCAGCATTCTTAATTTGTTTTGTTCTTATGTATCATTTAAACTGTGCGTTTTAGTTAGGGAATAAATGTGTCTTGAGGCTTTTCATTAATTTAGAAATTAGACTGTGCTCTCCTGAGGGTTGCCAGGCTGTCACTGCAGCCACATGAGGCAAAGCCTGAGCGCTGGTGAGAGTGAACCTGGGCTCGGGAGCCTGCTGACGATGGCCTCGAGCCAGAGGAAGGAGAGAGCCGTCATTTAATAAGTGCCTTTCAGTGCTTCTTGCACACCTTGTCCCAGTTAACCCTTGCAAGAAGCTTTGGCAGCGTCATCTCCATTCACTGGTGGAAAAGCTGAGGCCGAGGACAGTGGGGCGGCTCGCCCGCCGTTGTGTGAGGCTGCTGTTTACTGGCCTGTGTTCCAGCAGGGGTAGGTCTGTAAGGGAATGTCTTCTGGCATGCCTAGCACCTGCAGGAGGTTAGTAATGATTTTTGAATAAATGAGGAGCACTGTCTCGTAGTCCACAACTTTACAGTCTATGCAGCAGCGTCTCGCCTGTGGCCCAGCACTCTGAAGCGGACAGGGCAGGAGTAGTTTCCTGTTTGGGAAATTGGGGAATGAAGGCTTTGAGAGGGTAAGTGAGGCAGAACCTCACTGCTGACACAGGGCTCCCGCCTGGAGAGGGAGAGTCCTCCACTGGCGGCACTCCCCTGCTGTCCCCAAACCTCCCTCCGAGGTCCCCTTGGCAGTGGGGGTGTCGTCTAGCCTGAGCGTCCCCTGGGACTGGCTCTGGCTCTCTCTGACCCACTCAGTGCTTGCAAATTCCAGAGCCCGAGGTCACTTGAGCTAGCACGGGAATGAATGGCCTTGTGTTTGGCTGAATGAATGATGATGGCAGTGGTGATCTTTGTTTTGAGAATAACTGTGTTTCCTGGAAAGTGTGTGGAGAATTGTGCCATTGCTTGAGGATGTTTATAATAAAATCACTCATTAGATAGAAGTAGAAGCCCACAGACAAATGTTTAGCTGAGGAACTACCATCATCATTCTCCCGACCATCATCTTATCAACAACTCCACTCCAATCATGACAGGTTTGACCAGAAAACAAAAAACAGCCAGGCCTTTTGAGGACTTGACACCCTAAGACTTTCCTCCACGTCTCCTTCACTGTCTCCCTCGTTTCAGTGAGTCAGTTTTTCTCCCATCTGTTTGCTTTTTGGCACTCGATCCAACTGTCTGGGCTCTTTCATTCTGCTTCCCGACGGCCCCCCCCAACACCCCGATGCTTCTCCTTTGTTCTGGCAGCCTCCTCTCATCTGCTGGTTCCAGGCCTATGAAGTGTCAGAGGTGGGTTGCAGTTTTCAGGCAGCATTTTGTTGCCTGGCAACATATAACAAGTGTCTTCTGTGACGGCTGCTTCCTGTAAAACAGAGCCAGGGCTGGGGACAAGGGGATAGAGAAGACTCCAGGGGCTTCTCTGGGGCTGTGGGAGGAAGAAGGGAGGAGAGAGGCAGACAGGCAGACAGACTGGCTTGTACGGTGACTCGGAGAGTAGCCGTGCTGATCGTTTCATCATGGCCGAGGCACCGGCTCACCCCCTCCTGTCCTGATTCAGGGATCACAGGTGTTCTGGGTCAGAAGTCTTGGTTAGGGTCCATCCGAGGTTTGGTGTAACTTGGTGGTCACCTGCGGCGGCTCTCCAAGGTGTGGCTGGCCTTGGGTGACAGCTGCTAGGCTGAACTCCCCTTTATCTTCTTCCCCGTGGGATGCCGGAGGACTGCAGCCCGAGATGCCTCCTGGCTTCCGCACTTGCAGCCAGCCTGGCCACAGGCTCCCGGAAGGCCGGTGCAGGGGCAGCGGTAGGTGGCGTCAGGTGGGAGAGCGCGAGCAAGGAAACACTGCCCTGAGAACTGGGAGGGGCTCTGGAGCTTATTTAACCAAATCCTCACATTGTCCGGACGAGGAAACCAAGGCCCAGAGAAGGGAAGCAACTTATCTGGAGTCACACAGCAAGTTGGAGAGAGTCTGAGCCCCTAGTCGAGGGTCTTTCTCCTGGGGCCCAGCATCCCACACTGGCATGACTGGGGCCTCCTGGGGTGTAAAGACATACACAGAAATGAGAAGCACAGTGAACTTGGGCCCAGCCAAGTTCCACTCTGACCTCCATTTCCTTACCTGAAAGAACAAGGTGTGTCAGTCTAGAGGTGGCCCAAGACTCAGCAACTCCCAGAGACCAAGCTGACCCAACAGGCAACGCACCTCCTGCCCGGGTCTTTGACCACCTGTCCATGCTGTTCTTTTCCTTCCCCAGAAAGTCCCAGACATTGCAGGGGGGATGGGGGAGGGGGTGGCTCCTGGGCCTGTGGGCTAATGTTCCCTAGAAGAGCCCCATTCTGCAGGAAGAGACTCTCAGCATGGGGCAAGCCTGCTGGATATACGTGTCTTTCCAAACATGGCCCCTTAAAGCCTCAAGATGGGACCTGCAGCCACCTGCCCCGACCTAACCAGGCTCCGCCCTGTGTGGACAGGGGGTGAGGAAAAGTGCTTGGAGTTCCAACTGCTCAGAGCTAGAGGGCCCGGACGTTCCATGGCCCAGGTCTCCTCATTTCTCAGACGAGTAGGAGGAGGAATCTCCAGATGGGTCATCTCTTTGTCTTGCTCCTTCTTCTCCCCCAGCAAGACTCTCATTTCAAGAGGCAGAAAAAAGCAGTGCGGATGCTGGAGGCAGTGTGGCTGCAGCTGTATCCCTTCCTTCTACTCCGGGTTCTGGAGGTGAGCAGGGAGGGTGCGGGGGCTCCTGGCCGGAGCCCCCGCACATGAGCCTTTCCTCCCAGCTGCTGCGCTCAGAGATCTTGGGGCATGCCAGCTCCGGAGGTTTAGAAGTTCCTTTGGCGAAAAGCCCCCTGGGAGGACAGCTGGATGTGTGCTGGCTGTCTCCATTCTTGTCTCCTTCTAGTACTGAGCTTTAGAAATTGCCTTATTTCTGATGTGTACGGGACTTTCCAGTTAATCACATAAACCAAGGTCTGGGTGGCTTGGCTGTGCGGCTGGTGGGCCTGGACCAGCCCCTGAGACCCTGCCCACCTCAGACTTTGTCACCCTTCACGTGGCCAAGGCCCACCCCACAGACCCAAGGTCACATGCTGCCTGGATGCTCAGCCTGTGGAGAGAGGCTAGAAGTTAGGGGCAAGCGCACTCCATGTGCAGGCTACGTGTGGCCAGGAGCATCCTGCAGTCCCCCCAGAGCTCCGCAGCCACATCCCCAGATCGGAGGGTGGCCTCCACCGATTCCGAATCCTGCCCGCTCACCCTGTGTCTGGCCGGACCCCTCTTCTCAGCAGCAGGGGAAGCCATCCAACAAGGGCTTCCATGTCCGACCCTGGAGGCCCCGCTGCTCTTCGAAACAGTAACAAGAAAACTCCTTCCCAGGGAGTTTCTTCCAACCAGTTTCTCTTTGTTCCTGGTCACAGGACGGTCCGCACCGCCCTCTCTCCCACGCCAACACTACCCAGGTGAGACTGCGGTTCTCTTTTGCTCCCCCGGGGATTGCCTGCCTTTCATTCTCCTGGGAAAGCACGACTGAAAGGGGGACAGCACCCTCCTTTCCTTTGAGGCTCCAGCCAGGACCACGGCCTCCGCAGCACTGACCTCCAGGGGGTGCCATTCACATTGAAGTCTCTGTAAATGGCACTCCGGGGGCTGCCCAGCGCACAACCTACCCTGCTGAGCTGCTGAGCCTGAACCGGCGTCCCTGGCTCTGGCTGAGGCCCCTGTGAGGCTGGCTCACTGCATACAGACCCAGGGCCCCAGGATCAGATGCCAGAGAAAGGGAGAAGCCCCAGTAATCTGCACTCGCCTGAATGGGCCTCCACTCCCTCAATGGTATAAGATGGTCAAAGACGGGGCCGTCAGCCAAGCCCAAGCTCACACTGTGACACAGGCTGTCACACTCAGTGGATGTTTTATTCTGTGCAAGTTCCCTAGTCTGGCTGAGCCTGAGTTTTCAACTCAAGAACATGGCCCATGTGGTGGGTGGCTGATGCTTGACAAATGACAACGGTTATTCTCTCCTACAAGAGGGCTGGATGCCTAGTCCCAGCCACCTCCCAGAGATGGGCCCAGAAATGAAATGAGATGGGAAAGAGATCTCTCGAAGGTCTCTGAGGAGAGAGTTTGCAAGAGCTGCAACCACTGCTATCCTTTTCCCTGTGTATGAAAAACTAAGAACGGTGATGCCCCTGTGCTTCTGAGTCATGCTCTGTGACTGACGGATGATGGAGAAAGCCCAACCAGGAGAGCCAAGCTCACGGGCAGCAGACTCGGGCCCCTGTCAGGCGGAGCTGAAGGCAAACCAAAGACAGCAGCTGTGAGAGCGAGGCCCACAGGGGCAGGAGATGGGACCAGGCTTAACTGTCTCCCCCTCGGAGCCGTCCTTCACCACTGTCTCCTTCAGCACATCTGCTGGGCTTCCTCCGAGGGCCTGGCTGCCTGGGCTGCCCCAGCCATGCAGATGTGCGAGCCCCAGGAAAAAGCCCCTGTAGGTCCTGCGGTGGGAGGGGACAGAGAGGGGTGTGGGGGCTGACGGGGCTCTGCAGAAGACACCTGATCTAGGAGGGCTTTCTGGAAGAGGTGATTTTGAGGGCCCGAGGGGACTTCAGGCAGAGGGACCAGCAGAAGCAGAGCTCGGAGGCAGGGGAAGAATGGGGTAGGAGAGAAAATCGGCAGTTATTGGCTACAGGGTCAGCTGCAGTCAACGGGAGAGGGGCAGGCAGCAGCCAGGCCTCTTTTACCAGTTCAAAGAGTTGTGGCATAATCCTCTATCAAGCCAACGGTTCCTACCCTTATTTATTTACTTGCTCCTTTTAACGCAGTCATGCAGGAGAGACGGAACTCAGACACCCAGCGTGTGCTGTGGGTTTGCCCCGGTTAGGAGTCAGTTCCACCAGGATAGCTGCATTGCCACCCTTCCTTGCCACTGGGGAAAGCAAAGCAGAACACGAGAGAGCGGGGTGATGCTGTCCCAGGGCAGCCTTGAGCCACCCTGACACGAAACAGCAGATCGGTCACCATCGTCAGTTCTTCCACCACTGTTTGTCCTAGATGGAGGGCTTGTGAGCCTCACCGTATATCTCCACACTGGGCTGAGAGCACCCCTGCCCCCACCCCCACCCTAGGCCGGTGGGAGCCATTGGTGAGTTTTGATCAGGGGAGGGTCTTTTTGGGGGGAAAGATTTCCCCAGCTGCAATGAGAAGAGAGGTTTGAGGGGGACACTAGGATGACCACGAGACAAGGAGGCCAGCTGGGGCCACTGCTGTAGCGATGTACATAGTACAGGATGCCATTTCCACTGAGGAGGAGGCAGCTGGGACGGAGAGCCAGGGGCAGGCTTAAAAGAAGTAGCGGAGGCCAGGTTCACAGGAGTGCCTCACTGGGTGTGGGGTGCAGGTGGAGGAAGTTGGAGAACAGTGCTCAGTGTCCTGGCACGGCTAGGTGATGGTACTGTCCCCAGAACAGAGATGCAGGAGGAAGAGGGGTAGGTGTGGAGGGGACCCGAACATTGGGGCAGGGGCAGGTGATGAGCAGCATTCGGGACAAGCTGAGCCTCACGGACCTGCTCTCCCCCAGGGGTGTTCCCTGTGGGCAGACAGGCACTGGGCTCTGAGGCTCGGAGGGCAGGTCTGGGCAGGACCGTGAAAGCACCAGGCGCCCGTGGTCACCAGGAGCGCAGGGCGCTGTATAGCCCTGGGAAGACGGGGACTCTTGTTCCTTCTCCACACTGCCCTCCCACTTCACGTTGCAGATCTGTCTGGGGAGGGGGCCCTGTCCTGTGCCGTCGATGCCGGACCCCTGGTGGGGGCAGCAGACAAGCTCCCCGGATCCGCAGAGCCAACCCGCAGCAAAGGCCGGCGTCCCCATAGAGACTGCCAACCCCCTTCCGGTGGGCTCCCAGTGGGCTCCCAGTGTGGGTCCTCACAGGACAAAACGAGCAAGACGCTCAGCCAGAGAAAGAGAAACGAGGGGAGAGGTGAGGAGAGGCGAGGGCAGGGCTCCGAGGAGGGACAGACAGAAAGAAGGATGGCAGGGAAGAACAGAGAGGCAGCAGGCAGAAGAGTAGCGGAGGGGAAGGAGGGGAGGGAGGGCCTGCGGGTGCCAGTGTGTTCGCGCAGCTCCGCTCATCGAAGCACAGCGCCGGGGACTTTGAGGGCCCCCCTCTCCCTCTGTGATTCCTTCCCTTCGGTGGCCAGAGCTAGTGCTCCACCCGGAGCGCCCCACCGCAACTCCCCATTTGTCCTGGGTCGTGTGGATGTTGCACCCTCAGAGAAGGCCCCAGGCACTCACCTCAGCTGTGACTTGGCCTGTTTTTGTTTTTGCTTTTGTGATGCTCAGTGCTGACCGTCTCCATGGCCCTGTGAGGTCCGTGAAGTCTGGCGCATAGTAGGGACTCATGTGTTAAACCCCAAATCCGTGCCAGGTGCCATGCCTGGTCTTCTGTTCGTCATCTCATTGAACCATCGACGCAATACCACGAGGCAGGTTTCTCACACTTCCTTTTACAGGAGGAAAGCCCGGGCGTGGAGAGTCAAGTCCTGACTGAGGCCACGCCCACCCGAGCGCTCACCCGAGCGCCCACCCTCGCTGCCACCGCACCACCTCCGACCCCGTGGAAGACTCGCCTCCCCTGGGAGCAGTGTTTCTTCCAAACATATTGTTTTTCTCCATTTCCATGCATTTATATTAGTTGCTCCCAAATCAGGAAACGTGGAGATACGTTTAATAAGGAGAAAGAAATATTGCAAATAGAGAAACTGACTCGCGAGGATTTGCCAGATGAGCCATCCGGTCTTTAACTTAATAACCACTCACAGAGGTCGACGGCGCCCCCTTCAGGAGGAGTGGACTGTGGCTGGAATGGCCGCTGGCTTCCCGCCAAGGGCGTGTCCGTTGGCAAAGTGGAGACTTTGAAGGAAACGTCTTGGCTGAACAAGAGAAGAGAGTCACACGCGGAGGAAGCCAAGCTGGTGCCCGCCCTGGTGTGGACTCGCCACCGAGGCCTGGAGAGACCCTGCATCCGGATGAGTGACACCAGGCGGCCGCCCTGGCTCTTCCCCGGGGACGACGCACGCGCGCCACCCCTCCGTGAGGAAGAGCCGCGGCATCCGCGCTCACACCGCGAGCACCGGCCGTGTCTGTCCGTGGCGCGTGGCAGCCTGCTCACCGGAACTCTCGTGTTTTGGTGGTGGAGGTTCTCCCCCCGTTTGAAACTGGCGGAGGCCTTGTACCTGTGCTGCTGTTAGCTCTTGGGCTAGAAATAAAAGACTGGATTAGGTTTGCGTTGGAAAGATCCAGGGCTGTTGCCTTGAATTACCTGGTGAGGGAAATGTCCTTATTTTCCTAAATTCAAACAAAGCCAACTCAAAAAATAGGGCACTAGCCGTGGGGATGAAGTGACAAGGAGTGACTTTCTGGATGCATGTGTCAGCGTGGGCCTGTGGGCCAGTGGGCTTGCAGTCAGCCCTGAGTCTTCAAGTCGATTATTTCACATTTTAAAATGTCTATAAAGAAAACTGTTTTTAAGGGGGAAAAAAGTACTTTTTGTTTGTCTTGCTGTAGCTGGAATGAGCAGCAGTGGCTCCGAAGTCACCACAGACCAGTTATTCCTCAGCCAACTTTGAATTCCGGTGGTTCTTTCACAGACCTCAGGCGTTGCTGAAATCCTCCTAAACTGAGGTTCATAACCCTTCCGAAAAGGCGATTTCCCCGGCAAGCTGGGCTCACACACCCTAGCTAGCATGCTGAGGGCACTTGATAACTAGGAGCTGATCGTATTAAAGGTGTGAAGGCAGAGGTAGGAGCGGGGGTCAAACCCAGGGCTCCCTGGCAATGTCCCGCTCTGATAAGAGTGTCTTGGGCAGCCTGCAGAGGCCAGCGCTGGCCAGCCACACTCCTGGCCGTCGCCCTCCCGGCAAGGCCTGAGCAGGAGCTCTGCTGAACTGGGACAAGCTGGTCCCCGCCTGGCACGCCGTGCTGCCCCACCCCCGCCCCACACCCTGTGCGCTGCAGCCGTGGCACTGAGAACCTACAAAACCAGGGGATGCAGTCCCAGCTTTTTTCTTTACTTGCTGTGAGAAGTTAGTTAATAACTCTCTTGAGCTTCTCATTGCTTCACGGTAACAGCCCTTGTCTGCTGACCTGGTCCTGCTAGCTTGTGATAAAGACAAGCAGCAGCATCCACTCATTTGACAAATGTTTATTGATCACTAGAGATACAGCAGGAAACAGGGAAGAAAAGTCCTTTCTTCATGAAGTTTACATTCTAATGGGAGTGGACAGTCAATAACACAAAAAGCAGCCACACGTGTATCATGTCCGGCAGTGAGGTGCCCGTGGAAGAGAGCGACCCAGGGGCAGAGGGGGCCGGTGGGTTGGGGCCCGGGGCAGTGGCCAGTGGGCTGGTCACAGAGCGTCTTCCTGAGGAGCTGGCGTTTGAGCAAAGGCTGGAAATCATGGGGGTGAGGGCTTTCCAGGAAAAGGAACAGTAGGTGCCCACACTCTGCCGGGTCCGGCTGGCTGTGGGAGGAGCTGTGCAGACCCCAGATGGCAGGACTGCAGCTGGTGAGCGGGGGGTGGGGGGGGGGCGGCTCCAGGAAGGTGGGGCCGGAGAAGCCACCAGGATTGGGGGGCATTCTTTAGGCCCTTATATGCCCCCGTGAGGACTTCAGCTTTTGTTCTCAGGGATACAGGAAGTTTTGAGCAGAGAGATGATGTGGTATGTCTGACTTTTTGACAGGACCACTCTGGCAGCTGTTAGTGGGCAGTGGAGGGGGCTGTACAAGCAGAAGTAGTGGCCCAGGTGGTAGCAGCCAAGGTGCGGGGAGTGGCCAGAGTCTGGACATATTCTGAAGGTGAAACAGACGGGATTTGATAGAAGAGGTTCACACCGCAAACCCTGCCCAGGAAAGGGGCTGCGGCCAACCCAGAACCTGGGACAAGGACAAGCAAAAGGAGAGCCTGGCACACATCACCATTTCCCTACGTGGCGATGTCTGCTGTCTGCTCCTCCTCCACGCCCCACATCCCGTGTGGCGCCTCTGTCACTAGGAGGGAGTCTCAGATGGGAGGCGGCCCAGGTGGGAGGCTCTCGGAGAGGCAGTCACAAGCCTCTCTCTGTGTTGCAAGTTCAAGGTTGACTGAGCCCTTCCACATTCACCCCTGCCAAAGCCTCCTGAGATAGGCAGGGGGATGTTATTACACCCTGACTCCCTGAAGAGAAAACAGACCCTGACAGTGACTTCATTCAAGGTCACAAAGCCATTATGGCATGAAAAGCAGTCTTTCTGCTATGCCAAGGCCATATATATACATAACAATAGCCAACATTTTTTAGTGTGACTAGTATGTTAGGCACTATTCTGTTTAGAAACATCAACTTATTTAACCCTTGACTCCAAGTGAGCTGGTACAGCTATTACCCCCTGTTATAGGGGGGAAAACTGCAGACAAAGTCATGTAGATACTAAGAGGCAGAACCTGGATTCGAACATCAGTAGCCTGGCCCTAGAGCCCGTGTGTTCACCCATGACGCCAAACAGCCTGGTGGCCTCCACACAAGACGGCTCGAGGCGGAGTGCTGTGGGAGTTGAGACGAAGAGCTCACTTTGGCCGGGCAGGTCAGGGTCGGAGTTGAGCTGGGTCTTGAAGGGTCAGTTAGAAGGGATCCACAAGGACAATGGCCTGCATGACAAGAGCAAGAAAGATGTATGTGTGAGGAAAGCTTGGAGCACAGCCACACTGAAGAGGAGGCTGGAGGAAGAAGTCAAGGGCACTCAGAGCAGGAAGGAACCAGGAGACCAGCAAGCCACTGAAGATGCCGAAGGATGGCGGTGTTCTGAGGAGGGAGGCGCCAACGCAGTCAGAGGCCACCAAGGCCACCACAGGTCAGGTCAAGTGTGTGTCGTCGGGTGTTTCCCTGGAGAATGTGGCAAGCACAGGGCCCACAGCTCTTTGAGGGCAAGGGTTTGACCGTGTGAAGCTGGGGAATGGCTGGACAGTAAAGACAAGCAATCCACTTGGCTAGAGTCCTACAGAAGAGAAGTGTCCTGGCTTGATTCCTACAAGTTTCCAACAAACAAACCAGACCCAGAACAAACAGCTGGAGGCATCAAATCACTAAGATTCATGTGCAAAGAGTTAGGTCACGGCTACTGTCAAGAAACTGAGTTCTTATTAATAGTGCAAACTGACTCCAAATCCAAGCTGTTTGGCGGCTGCTTTGACCAAAGTTCATCTGCCAGAGAGAACAGCTGCGGCCACCTAACGTGCTCCACTGAGTTATTTCACAGGATGGCAGGAAAAGCGGCAAGCAAGCTACGTTCACCGCACAGATGTTTACTGAGCAACTTTTATGTGTTAGGCCCTGAGTTGGTACTTGGGACTGTAATGTAACTCCAGCATTAGACAAATGGGCCAGTGGAGCAGAACAGAGGACCTAGAAATAGCGTCACTTCCACGTACAGTCTGTATGGCAGGGGCCCACCCTCTCACGAGAGACCCTGAGCCAGAGGCGCCCAGGGAAGCTGCCCAACCCCCTGACCCACAGCGTTGGTGAGACAGCCAGTGTTGTTCTATGCTGCCGAATCATGGGGCAGCTGGTTATGCAGCGACAGGGAACTAATACTTTGACCTCCTTTTGCTCATTGATTTTAGTGTTTACCTCCAAGTCTGCAGACAACAGGCTGGCGTTGCTACTCCTTGATGTGAGGGCTTCACCATTATGTATTCCCTCCCTCCCCGGAAGATGAGCAGTTAGCTCCCTTTCCACCCCTTGGGCTCTTCCTGTCCCCCCTCCTCCTTTTATTGTAATTGTATTATAATTTTGGTTAGATAAGGAATCGGTGTTTGCGTTATTCACTCATCACTGATTTGACTCTAATCATAGTATTGTCTTTGTAGTAAAGGACAATAACTTCCCCTTTCCTGCAGAAGTTTTGGGTTTTTTCTGGTTAATTATCATGGTTGTTCATTTGCTTAGTTTTGTATGTATTTATCGCTAATGCAGCTCCAGACTCTGGCGGTTGTCTAAGTCTCTTCTTCAGATGCTCAGGCCCATCAGGTTTTCTATCAATTTTACCTTCTTGGAGAAATGTCTCCCTGAGCCTCTGACCTGCTCCAGTCTGGACTGGCGGCCCTCCGGGCCTAGTGCATGGCCTTTGCCCTGGGCCTCTTTCCTCCGCCTGTCTCCGCTGCCACCCACCCCGGTGTTCCTTCTGTCTGGTTGACTCCTGTGTTTTGGTGCCACACACCCTCCAGTGGCTTCCTGAGAAAGGGTGCAGAGGGGGCAAATTTCCGAGAGCCTTCAATGTCCGAAAAAGTCTTCGTTTCATTCTCAGACTTAACTGATACTCTGTCTGGTTTGGGATTCTGGTCTCTCTGCTTTAGAATTCTCATTCGGAGATCATTTTTCTTTAAAAATTTGAAGTCTATTCCATGGCCCTCTAGCTTCCAATGTTTCTGTGAAAAAGTCCGAAGTCACTCAGATTTCTGATTGTTTTGTATTTGACCTCTTTCTCTCTCTCTGGAAGCTCCATAGAATCACCTCCTGCCCCTGGTGTTCTGAAATTTCACTGTGACGTGCCTGGCAGCAAGTCTGTTTTCAGCCACTTGCTAGGGGCAGTGGGCCCTTGATCTAGAAACTTGTGTCCGTCAGTTGTGGGAAATTTTTTAAATGATTTCTTAATGATGACTTCTTTTCTTTTCCTTCATTTTCTGTCTCCTTTTCCTCCTCCTCCTCCTCCTTTCTTCTTTAGTTCTCTCTTTCTGAAACTATTATTATTTGAATTGGTAGACTGATTTTCTACTTTCTCTCCTATTTCCCTTTCTCTCTCTGCCTTTTCCTGCCTGTTGGGAACCTTCCTCAGTTTGCCTCCCAGCCCTGCAGGGAGACAATTTTGGTGCAGCACGCCATTCCTGTCTTGTGGGTCCAATATCTTGTTTTATCTCTCTTACGGTGTTAATTATAGGATGTTTTTTCAAGAGTTTTTCTCTGCAAATGGTCTGTATTTGATCCAGAGTTCTGTTTCTTTGTTAGTTGACTGATTTGGTCAGTGTCTTGAATGCTAGAGACATTCCTCAGCTATCTGGGGATTTCTGGCTGCTTACTTATTTTTAAATCAGGCAACTAAAACTCTTAGTTGTAGAGGGATTTGAGAAGGGAGCAAAAGCAGCACGTGTGTTTAATCCACCACCTTCACCCAGTTATGCATTTATTTCCTAATATTAAAAAGTAAAAAAAAAAAGCACTATGGTATAAATCCACACCCTAGTGAAAAATGAATAAGTATAATAACCCATCCCAAAACTACATCTTTTCCTTCTTAGCCCTTAAAGAAAAAGAGGGAACTATTTCTTTCCCAAAATTCTCAATTGTAAAAAATAGCATGCAATTCATATGTGAGTTTGTGACAAGTATAAACCACTCTAAAAAAAATTGTGAATAGGTTTGGATATAATTCCTACCTCCCCCCACTCCCAGTGTGAGTCACCAGGCCCGCTCCCGCGCTCATCACTTCCTGTGTGGTGAGTTGCATGCGTGTCCCATCTCCATGACGATGCTCCAAGCCACAGGAGTGTAGGGTGTCTGTCCGATTCATCTTGGCATCTTCTAGAGCCCCTGCTGGAGGACAGATTGTTGGAGTTTGACAAATGATGAATGAGTGACATCCTCAAGATCCGCTTGTCCTCTCCTCAGCACGCAGAGTTAGCACCAGTTCAGGATTTTATGTGAAAAAGAAACCCAAAAGAACATGAAGAGAATTTAGAGAAAAATACAGCAGTAAGTCAGACATCAACTTTAAAAGGAGACAGATTACTTGCGGCTGCATGCTTAATTCCGCTTTGAGCTCTAACCTCCATGTATGAATAGAGTGGTCCACGGTCCTGAGGGCAGCCAAGCAGCCAGGGAACAATTGCTTAAGCCTCAGGGTTTGCAAGGAAAAGACTGAGGAACACGTGGGCAGGGCAGAGTCAATGAGGTACACGGAAAAGAGGCTGCAAACTACATCCAGACCCCATGGTTCGACATTCAAGGCTTGCCATTGCTTCTGCTTGGGCACCTGAAAACTCTCTAGCAGTTCTCACCTTCCGGGGCCCGCTCTCTCTACTCAGTCTTGCATGCACCTGCTAGAAGAATCATCTCAGATACCAAGTGTCTCGTGTCCCTTCTTTGTCCACCAACTTAGAGTAGGTTCCTCTCGTCCCTATATCAAGTAGTTCTCCAGCCTGAACTTCAAGACATCTTCATCACCCCTTGTGGGGACCCTCTCCCCACTGCACTGTAAATCCCCACCCTGCATTTTTCTGTAGACTGTTTCTCAGACTGAGAGTGCCTGCCCCTCTCCACACGGCACTGCCGACATTTGGCGCATCTACTCTGGGCCAAGCACTGTGCATTATTTTTCTTAATCTCCCATCAGCAGACAAGGAAAGTGGGCCACAGAGAGGTTAAGTCCCATGCCCACAGCCTTAAGGTGGAGCTGGACTTGAAGCCAGAGAAGCCAGCCCTAGACCACCGGCTCACCTGCTCCCTGTCCGCCGCCCCAACCTCACCACCCTCCCCTAAGACGTCCTCCAAGAAATGCGTTCCGATGAACTGATGTCTGACCCTGATTCTATAACATGTGTTTCCATGGTGCTGACTTGTAGCATGGAGCTTTCTTTAAATCTCCCCCTTCGGAGCCCACACGCTCAGCTGTACTGAGTCTTGTTGTTTCACAGGCTCCAAAGTCCATCCCTCCGGGGAAGGATTTTCCATCACCCCCTCAGCACTGGCCTTGAGAGCCAGCGTCTCCTGCTCTCCCTCCCAGCCAAGAGCATGCTGGGAATAGAGGGCAGTAAGGTGGCCTGAGGGCCTGGCAGAGTCCAAGGCTGTGGGGAATGACAGCTGCCCCTCTGTCAAAGCTGGGGTGGGACTGGCACAGTGGGTCAGGGGAAGGGTGCACTTCATCTTGGGGATCAAAGTTGGGCACCTCCTGTCTACATTGCTCCAATGGACCACACGAGTAGAGATGGGCCCAGCTCTGGCCCCAGGGAAGTGAGGCACAGGCAGGAGCAGCCAGCCAGGGTGCCCTCAGGGCAGCAGCAGAGCATGGATGGGGAGTGAGAGCAGCAGGCAGGAGAGGGCAGGTAAGGTGTCTGGCCAGTGAGCCCTGGGGAGGGGAATGACTGCTCTTCAGAGGTCCCTGGAGTTCCAGGCATGCGAGCCCTATGATGAGGCTAATGCCACCCCGCTCTGGTTGCTGGTAGTGGACTCGAGTTGGGACTGGACAGCTGGCCGAAGACGTGCTCACTGGCACCTGCCAGGGCCAGGCTCACGAGGACAGTGAGGGCTGCACCAGCACCTCCCTCCTGGTTTTGCACACCTGCTTTCCATCTGGCTGCCCAACCTGTGTGTTCCACATTTTTAAACATCCTGCTCACCAGCTGCAGACCAGGCTTCCCAGCAGGCCGTGTCATTCTGTCATTCACCTGCTCAGGACCAAATCTCTAAGACCAAATCCAAACCTCTCATCCTGGAATTCCAGGCCTTCCGAATTCGACCCCCTGGTCTCCGAAGGCACTTCATCACCTGACACTGGAGCCCAGGTGCCTTCCTTTTGCCAAACTTGCTCACCCCCAAGGCACACAGCGGAGGCCCGCCTCCTGATGTTAAGTGGAGCACTTCCGGTGTGCTCTTGGGCAGGCGTCTCCGTGCCTCCAGCTGCCCGTGAAAGTACTTTATGGGACGTTGGGGGAATTAGAATTTCTCTGTACAACATGCCAGCCTCACGGCAGGCAGTGCCATGTGACCCCACTAGGACAGCGGGAATCGATAAAGGGTGTCGTCACTTTGTGTCCTTGTGCCTGCCATCTTCTTCCTGACCAGGAGAGCGTCTGCCGCCTCCAGGCCCATCCGCAGATGCCCCCGTACCTGCAGCCGTCCCCGCACAGCTGCCTAGGGGAGAGGGGAGGAAAAGGAACATTTGCCAACTGCCCATTGGGCCCCAGACCCTGTGGGGTGGGGAAAGCACTGACGAGAGTAGCCAACACTCTCTGGGGGGCCCCCCACTCTGGGCCTACCCCACCCCCGGCACTTTATCCGCATTGAGTCATGTAAGCTTCTTAGTGACTGGGGCTGTGGATGAGGGTTCCTGAGGGGCTTTCCGCTCTGTCCAGCCAGGACGGTTTGGTCTCCCAGACCCACGGTGACTTTCCCATCCGTGATCCCCTGAGGCTGATGGGGAGATTTTATCAATGGGTGACGTGAATGCAGGATAAAACGCCGAGTCCCTCGCTGATCCGGCTACAGAACATTCCGGGAAATGCCCCTGCCCCACTGCCCCTGCAGCCGGCACCCGCTGCTGTGCTCAGGTGGGTCCGGGCTTTCATCTGGCATTGCCTCGGCTTTGAGCGCCCTTCCCGGGCCTGCCTGGACAGCAGCAGCCCCTGGCTGACCCTCCTATGTTTGGGACAAAGGTCACTGTCCTTTTCTTCCTGTTCCCAAGGTGCCTCATCAATTCACTAACTGACCTTTCTGCAAATGTCTGCATCCTCCATGGGCCCCTCACCTGGGCTGAGCGCCCTGAGGCGGGGCATCTCAGCACCTGCATGGAGCCGGCACACGGAGGGCCTTGGTGTTCGGGATGGAGGGAGGGAGGGGGAAAGGAGGGGGTGGCGACATGTTTTCAGTTGGCTCCTCCCAGGGCGTGGCAGCCACAAGGCCTCAGAGGTGTAGGCTGCGCTCTGTGGAGCGCCCAGAACCGCACCTGGAAACAGCTCCACTCGAACCTGCCTGGCCCCGCTCCAGACGCTGGGAGGTGCCAGTCTTGGGGATCCATCAACCTTGAGGAAATTGCTAAATGTATTTGGTGATTTTTTTTTTTGACATTTTCCCTGTTCGGGAGCTT
>PVIA01001109.1:137091-179003 GCA_004024845.1 Tonatia bakeri
CGGGGCGGTGGGGGGGGTGCGGGGAGCGGGGGGGGGGGGGAGGCTGGGGGCGGGAGCTGCAGGGGTAGAGTCGGGGGGCCTTCCGTCTCCCAGAGAGATCTCAGTGCTGCCACTGCTGCCTCCCGCACCTCAGCAAATGGTCTCATTTCCTTCCCCGCCCAGATTTGCCCCAGCCTCTGTTCTCGGGACAGCAGTTCCACGGACTAACTCCTGTCCTCCCCTTGGCAGGTACCATGACCAGCAGGACGTAACCAGTAACTTTCTGGGTGCCATGTGGCTCATCTCCATCACATTCCTTTCCATTGGTTACGGGGACATGGTGCCCCACACGTACTGTGGGAAAGGTGTCTGTCTTCTCACCGGCATCATGGTGAGTACCTGCCTCTGCACATGACTCCTCACCGCCCTCCGAATGAGAGCTCTTTCTTGTGATGTGAGCTCAGGGGGCCTCCCGGTCAAGGGCTGGGGCCAGCGGCCAGTTAGCAGGCCAGTGTGCATGTCTCTGTACACTGAAAGGCAGATGTGAAATCTGCGATGGTTTCTTACTTTTTCGTTTCCTTTTCCAAGATAGGACTGGCCCTGGTTCCTGACAATGAATGGTCTCTTCACAGCCCTCCCGGAATCGGGCTGGGCAAAGCTGGCCGTGGGTCCGACCCTCTCCCCACCCACACCACCCCACTGCCTAGTGTGCTTGCCCCCAGTGAGCATCTAGGCCATCCTTCCTGCCCCCAGGCCGCACGGACCTCAGCACCACACCCGTGAGTTCACGGAGCCAGGGAGGAGGCAGGGACTGGGGCGACAGCCCCGAGCTGTGTCCCACACTGGGCGGGCCCCTGGTTTGGTTCCTTGGCTCTGCACCAGCCCTGGACCCCCCAGACTTTGGTGTTCACATCTGCATGTTGGGGAGCTGGGCTCCAAGTGCCAGGCCCTGCCCAGCTCTGGCGTTGGCTAGGCTGTGACTCCCTCCCCTGCTTCCCCAGCCGGGCTTCGTCCTCTCCAGGTGTGTCTTTCCTGCCCGTTGCCCTGCCACCTGAGCCGACACACACTGTTGCCCGTCATGTGGCTGTCAGGGCACCGTGTGTGGGAGGGGCCTGGGTGGGGGCTCAGAACCGGAGTTGGAATTCCCACTGCCGACCTCCCTGTGGATGCTGGGCAGGGCGCTTAGCCCGCCGGACTTCAGCGTCGTGTGTGTAAAGCAGGGACGGCAGGCCTGCCCTGCCCTCCTCACTGGCCAGTGAGGGGGATGGGTGGCAACGATTGGTGTTCATGTGCTTTTCCAGCATCAGGAACTGCACATGCCATCAGGGTTGGGGCAGTCCTCTGCGTCCCCGACCTCCACCCCTCCTTCCCTGGCCAGGTGACGAGGCACCTTGGCCTTCTTAAGCTTTAGGTCCAGGACAGGCGGCCACTGCTCTCTGGCCTCCTTCCTAGAATCCTGGAACGCAGGCTGCGGAGAGGAGAGCCCCATCAGAGCCCGGGCACCGCTGCAGTCATGGCGGGGTGTGGGGGTGCACAGGGTGTCTGCAGCTTGTCCTAGGTCTCCACAGGGGGCTAATGCAGCCCTCCCCAGGGGGTTCTCTATACCCCCATCGCACTCGACCCATGGAGACCCTTCCTCTCAGGTTTCACTCATTCTCCCGGGAGGAAGAAAGGCTGCCTTTAGAAATGAGAGGGATTTCTTTATGCAGTAGGAAGGGGATTAACTCCTCACCAGGGATGGGGGCTGCTACCCACACCCATCCTACCACAGCCTGGTGGTCTCCTGGGTGGCCTACTAGGACTGGTCTTGGTGACCAGGCCGAGGGGCTCAGAACAGAGGCCTGGGGCAAGGGGCCCTGCCCACAGGAGGGGCCAGCGCTGCCACTGCACCACGGAGCACAGTCCTCTGTCCTTCTCCACTGAAGTCCAGGCAAGGGCACACTAGCAGGCAGGTCCTCCTGGACAGCAATTAGTGACAAAAGGTTTGGCACCCGGGGTTGGGATAAATAACGGGTGAGTGTAAGGCCTTGGAACAAACACCTCCCATTGGTTAGTAGGAGTCTGCCTGGCACAGCTCCAGCTGTCACCAGGAAACCAGGGGATGAGTCTTCCTTCCAGAAAGGAATGAAATGCCACTCGCCTGAAGGCCAGCGTTTTCCTGTCTCAGAGCAGCTCCTGGGTGGTGGGCTTCGTGCCACAGAGCTGGTGCTCAGCCAGGGCACGTGGGCAGGCAGTGGCAGTGTGTGTGGGGGGGACTAGGTGGAGGAGCCCACTGGGAGCCTCTGTTATTTTTAAATATCAGCAGTTCTCCCTCTCAGCAAGGAGCTGTGCCCATCCAGGGAGTGGCCCCCTAGCCACGATTTCCCTGATGTCTTCTCCCTGGCAAGCACCTCCTGGCTTCTCTGACGGAGTAAGTGGGGCAGGTAGGGCCCCTGGGTCCCCTCCCGGCCTTCTTGGAGTGTGGGCCTCAGCACCCTCTTTGCCCCTGTTCCGTAGCAGCTCCTTGGAAGGGAGTGTTCGTTCCTTGATGAGAGAGTTGTGGTCAAAGTGGGAAGAACAAGTGGATGAGGGGGAGCCAAGGCACCCCCCACAGTGAAAACACAACTTCCATCTTCTCCTTTTGCATGAACCCTGTTGTACAAACCTGCACCCCCCAAACACAGGAGCAGGGAAGTTTCCTCCACTCATCTCAGTATTTTTATGCAAATTAAAGTCAGTTGCCTCCCTCTGGGGTCAGCCACAGTGAGGAATACCAGTGGTATTTTTCTAACAAGTGTGACTTTTGTAGCTGAGTCACTCCTTTCCAGGGTTTTGGGTTGCTGAAAGTCCTCTTGTCCCCTCCCCCAGCTTTCCGGCACTGCGTTCATCTCTTGAATATTATTGCAAGTGCCTTAACCAAAGGTACAGCTTCCTGTTTGGTTACCATGGACACCATGCAGGCCAAGACAAGGCCTGCTGGGGAGGGAAAGGGAAGATTTGTATGTGCGGGCTGTGAATAGTCTTAATCATTGTTTTCTCTTGGCAATCGCAGTAACGGTGTAATTATCAACCATTAAACAGGGTATATAATTGTCTGAACAACTTGACATTGTTGGCGCAGACCTGGTGTGTGTGAGAGATTTCACCTGCAAAAGCAGGTATATCAGAGTCCGGCATATTTCCACAAAGAATTTTATGATGACAAGTACAATGCAGGGAGAAAGCTCTGGATACTTCGTCCAGAATCGAAAACGACAGCAAAACCTACAGAGATGCCTTTGGAGCTTTTTTTGGTTCTGTAGGCACACGGGGGACCTTTGGGACCCCTGAGACAACTCTCTTTCAAAAGAGCCATTTGCTAAACCAGACTCACTTGTGGACAAATTATGGACAAATAGACAAAAGCTTCCAGGTTGTCTGCGGGGGACACTGAGCTTTTCCCCAAGGCTCCACGAGAGATGCTTCTTTGAACTGCAAAGGGAAAGTGATGATGAAGTAGAAGGCAGCACGGACTGAGTCATTTTGGGAGGAGGGAAAGGGGGACTCAGCAAGAGGTCTGCCTACTGTCAGTTTGGAGGATGAGCCTCTCCCTGAAACACCTTGGTTTCAAACCAATTGATGTTATTTTAGTTGTTACATGGAATCTGTTGCAGAAACAGAATCCAACTGTAAATCCTCCAGGCTTTTCTCCTCCATTTGTCACTTTCATTTATGTTTTATTTTATTTTGTGCTCCTTTAGTTAAGAACACCTCATACTTTTCCCCTTGGGGTACTTGTTTTTCCAGAGTCTAAGGTTTTCCAGCTGGAAATGTGTTTTGGAAACAAGAAGTGGAAGGACCAGTGTGGAGGAGTCTGGGTGTCTGGTTTGGGTCTAAGTCCTCAGAGGAGTTAGGCGTGTCCCCCCCACCCCCAACCCCATGGCAGCCACTCGCTTGCTGCTCACTGCTGCTCCCGCTTCCCACGCACCTTGGGTGGTAGGACCTCAAGAGAGGTGGGCCCTGCCTCCTCCTGCCACCCTCCTGTGGGAATGGGGGTTGGGTGGAGAAGAGCCAGGGAACCCAGCCGGTGTCAACTGGGACTCAGGGCTCGGTGCATCTGAAGGCAGAAATCTGAGTCCCGGATTATCCCCAGAGTCGGACCCATGGAAGTCGCGCCAGCAACTGCTGACCCCGGCACGCCCCACCCCTCCTCTCCTCACACGCCCTCCCTGCCCACCAGCCACTTCTCAGATCCTATGCGAGGACGGCGTACACGCTCACACCCTGAAATCAGCCAAGTCCTCGGCAATTTGTCTCTTAAAACCAACCTGCATCTCTGCCACAGCCCACAGGTTTGTCCAGGCTGCCGCCATGGGAACATCAGACTGTAAATGGTAAAGTCAAAGGCTCATGATCCCGAAAGGAACACAGGTGATCCTCACATCACTTAGAGGTGAACACAACAGGAGGGTGAGGGATCCTGTAACACTACCTTCATGTCCTCTCAAGAGCGAAAGTTGGCCGTTAACTTTTTGACTTAGGCTCCTTGTTCTTCCTGCATTCTTCTCTCAATCCCACTGACCCATCTTTTTTTCTTAGGCCTCAGCTTCTTCCTTTCCTCTTTCCCTGTTCTGTTCCATGCTGTTTAGGATGGAGCACAGCGTTCCCTGTCTCGGTCTCCACTCCAGCTCCCTCTCTGTGTCCTCTCTCTTCCCTTTCCTTCATCCCTTCCCTTCCCTTCCCTTCCCTTCCCTTCCCTTCCCTTCCCTTCCCTTCCCCTGCTTTCCCCTCTCCTTCCCTCCCCTCCCCTCCTTTCTTTCTCTCTTTCTCTCTCACACACACACACACACACACACACACACACACACACCCTGGAGAGGACCACAGTCTGGATTTCAGCACCCTGCCCACCACTTTCTGAAGGTTGCGAGATCTGACTCCCATCTTTATAAGGTCACTTCTTAATGGAAATGATCGAGTTAGGCTTACTTATTGGCAACTTCCCTAACTACATCCATATGATGGATTTTCTAAAAGAAAAGCAAAATTGGGAGTATCCATTGATTTCTATTCAAGTTAGAATTAGGGGTTAAGAGCCCAGCATCCTCCAGAGAGTCTTGATGTGTTTAAATAGAAAGGAACTGGGAAACGTCATCTAGTCCACCCTGCTGCCCCCATGCAGAAACTTATCTTAATCGTAGAAGATAGATGGCTCCTTTGTTAAAACACTCTAGCTTCTAATCAGAAGCCTCCCGCATTCAAGATGCTGTGCTGCGAGCTGTGGCGAGACCGCGGAGCACTCTGTCCTGACCCTGGACATCTGGGAAGGTGGATGAGAGACTGTTTTGATGAAATTCCCTAAGTGGCGTGTATGGTGAGCAGGGCGACGCCCTCTTCAGGCTTGTTATGCCGCCAGCTTTCAGGGGCAATATAAGTGGGGTTTTGCCTGGACCCCAGGAGATGAGGGAACATGGAGCCCGAGGAGAACCCTCTCCACTGATGTTCCATTTTCACTGCTGTAATATATCCCTCTTCTTGGGCTTGCAGCCCAAAGCACCTTTGGAATGCCATATAAAGGAGAGTGATTATACTTGATCTGGCTGAGCAGAATTGAGCACACATCTGCCCTCTAGACAGCTTCTTTTAAGTTATTTTTTGCCATTGGAGGCCTGGCTAAATTGATTACAGCTACAGACTGGGCTGGCCGGCCTCCTGTACATACCCTTTGAAAACTGGGCACTGCGTCTCCTGCACGTCACAGATGGCGAGAAAACACAGCCATCCCTGAACAAGAAAAGAAAATGAGGTCAGAAAAGGGAGATTCACAGAGACTAAGTTCCTTTCATTTTTGGGGGCTAGAAATGGGTGGCCCATCGGCAGCTGACCAAATGACCAAGTGTACCAAGAAACATGAGATTATTTGAATGAGAACCCTTGTAAAAGCCAACTTCAGCCATGCCAAACCTTACACAGGCTAGCCTTTAGCCTTTGCCAGCCTGTGGAAAAGGAAAGAGAGACTATAAAGGAGGCAGCAGGGCACTGGTCTACCCACTTGGTATAGACAGCATACCTTGGAGACCACTCTTTACCATTCCTACACACTCTTTTAGACCCAATGAGCCAAAACTGTTGCTGATTGAGTCTTTCAGTCCTGGAATCTCAACTGCTGAATGAGGCTCTGTGGCCACTCTAATTGCTGTTGCAGCTGCTGATCTTATCGCCTCTTTCCTTCAGTGGGGGGTCAGGATGGTCCAGGCCCAGGGGCAGGAAGAGGGTGATGGCCCCAAGGAGAGTGCACTCTCCTCCAAGAACCAGGCAAGGGCTGCTCTGGCTTCTGCTGCAACAGAAGAATCAGGAGGAGTGGTTCTCTCATTCCCCCAGGGCTTGCAGGCCAGTGAAGAAACACAGTGGAGGGGACTTGAAAATCCGGGAGAGTGTTGGAATGAGCCACTTTCCCTTTGCTGCTAATTCCCACACAGCCAAGCATGCGCCCAGAGGACTCAGGGAGAGAGCCCTGGGAAACCCTGCTTCTTTTGCCTCCCCCGTGCCCCCCTGGAATGGACCTACCCGAGCAGAATAGGAACACTGCTCTGGAAAATACCGAGGGCTCCTATGGGTTCTCTTAGAATCCCAGTTTGAGGCAAGATTGTTGCCATCTGTAAAATCTCTGCGCGCTGGTGAATTCATGAGCCTCCTGGTGAAAGCAAGACAGAATCGCTTCCTGTGCTGAGTCACAGCCAGATCTCCAGGTAGAAAGGCTCAGCTGAGCAGCGAGCAGAGTCGAGCAAACAGGCTCCTGCCACCAGTGTTCCCCTGGCAAGCGACCTGGGGGAGAATGTATTGCCTCTTTATTAGATTATTTTCGGGAAAAATTCCCCACCAGCAGGTGTTCCGGCTGATACTCCAGCATATGTGTGGCTTTCTTTCCTCCTGGGCCCCCCGGTCTGGAACTGGCAGCAGGGTTGAGACACACCTGAGGGAGAGTGGGCCCGAGTGTGCGCCGGCCCCTTGGTAGTCCCTGCACAGCCTGGCAGGTGACCAGACGATTGTTCGTTGTTTTAAATTCCCCAAAGCTTCAGCCACATTCAGTGTCCAGCTCCATTAAGAACTGGCAAGTCCTGTGAAGGCTCAGGCTCCCAGAAGTCAGCTCTGCAGCTAGGCCAAGAGCATTGCAGACCCCTCCACGGGTACAGGAATCGGGGCCCGGACAGGTTTTGTGGCTTTGGCCAGCCCGAGAGCTCAGGTTCCCACGCAGTCCCAGTATCACCACAGTGGTCACAGGGCACGCTGAGTCTTCTGCCCGAATCTTGCCTCTGAATGATGTGCTTTCTCCCCATCCTCTTGCTGTCCTCCTGCAGGGTGCAGGCTGCACTGCCCTCGTGGTGGCTGTGGTGGCCCGGAAGCTGGAGCTCACCAAAGCGGAGAAGCATGTTCACAACTTCATGATGGACACTCAGCTCACCAAACGGGTAAAACACCGCCGTCCACATCCTAATGGGGGACTTCAGACCGACGTGGGGGCCAATCAGAAAGGAAGCAGTCACGTGGTGCAGGCTGGAGACCCCGGACACTGGCCACCCGTCTCCACAAAACGGGCACATGCCTCAGAGTTCCGGGTCCTGTCTTCTCTTACACGTCCGTGTGCAGCTCAAGCAACCGAATCATTTTCCCGATAGTTAGGTCTAAAGCATATGGTGGTGTGACCTGCCCCCTTGCCTCATGGTGATTGAATAAATCACCCCACACAAAGCAATGGTTTTGTTTATGCTCAAATATTTTCATGATTCTCATGAGGAAGGGCAGTGGAGACTCTTAAAAATAGTACTGGAAATATACCTAAATCCAAGCCTTTAAAAAATTATTATAGACAACCATTGCTGTGGTGCCCACATTCCCAAATAATGTCATTTCCCAGCTTTCCCTTTTGGGTTTTCCGGTTAATGTTCCTCACGTGCCCCCTTAAATGAAAGTGGCTGAGAAGGACGCACACTGAAAACAGACAGCAGTGGAGAGGGCACTCAGACCGGAGAATCCGACACCCCACGGGGCTGCCCCGGGAGAAGGGCCCATCTAGCAGAGGCAGAAACAAGCAGGCAGGAGTGACGGTTTCATGGCAGCGACAAGAATGGTGGGCCATTCTCTTAGAGCTGCAGGCTGAACAAAGGTCGTCATAGGATTTCCTGCAAAACCCCCTCTTCCTGAGATGGGCAAGGATCCAGATCCTGTGCTGGGGTCTTGGCTGCCCCTGCAAGTGCTTCTCATGCAGGACTGGAGTGGGTAGAAGGCCCGCAGTGACTCAATTTTGATTTGGGTTTTTGAAAGCCAGAGAACATTATCAGTGATCGATGTTGAGGCGCAGTAAAAAGCGTGTTAGAGACAAAGGCAGAAGGGAGAACAAAAAGAGAGAGGACAATGGCAAAGGGCGAGTGAGCTCTCGGAGAAGGCAGGGGAGAGCACATGGTTGCCAAAGCCTCTCCAGTTTCTCAGCAGAATTATTTATGGTGCGTGATTGTTGGTCTTTGATTACCTGTATGGGATTCTCTAAAGAGCCCCCACAGCTGTCACAGGGAGAGAGCACAAGCAGCCCTTCTTGCGATGTTGGCACACAGGTGTTTGCACAGCAGCTCCTCGAAGGGCGATGCTTTATTACCACATTCGAGTGATGCCGCCGGAACTCGATTCTGTTTGTGGTAGCCTGTGGTAACACCAGTCTCCTTACACATCTTTTTGTCTCAGGTCCAAGAACCTGTTGAAAATGTTAAGTGAAGACCCACTGTGTGCGGTATATAGTAGACCCAAGCTGTCCACCGGTGAAAGCGAACAGCCTGTAACCTCGGGATGGCAGACCTGCCCCTGGGGGCAGGCCAGCCGGCTTCCGCCCTCAGCCCGGTGACCCCTCTGCCCTCGTTCAGGCTGGCAGGATGTGGGCAGAAGTTGTGCCCCGCACTGAGCAAATCACAAAAGTGGTTGGAACGCCTAAATGCGAATGTACTTGTATCTGTTCTCCTGAAATGATTTAGTGCAGGAGTGAAGGGCGACAGAGCTCTGCCTCCAAAACCTTCTCAGAAGCTGTTTGTTTAGAGCAGAGATGTCCACAGTTTCTCTGTTCTGGTTTGCTTTTTGAAACTGAGGATGTACTTGTATTTCATGCTGTTCGTTTTGTCCTCTCCATTTTTCACTGTGTAAATCAGACTGTAGAGGAAAATAAGCAGAGGGAAGCCAGCTCCCTCCTATGACAGGAAAATAATCAATTTTTCTGCAACACAATTGCAAAGGAGATGAGATTGTGGTTGCTAATTTCAGTCTTTCAGGAATAATTCTCTCAAATCCTCCTCAACTCAGTCCACTTAACCCCTTCCAAAGCAGAACTGAAAATCAAATCAACAAATATTTGTTGCTCACTCATGGGTGCACGGCTCCTTTTAAATCAAATCACATCTCACTTTCCTGAGAACACATAAATCTGTTGAAATGTCCCTTTAATGTCTACTGTCTTTTCCCAGAGAACCAAATGACGTGGAGGGGATGGTTCTGGTGGTGGGCTTCAAGGCTGGTGGGACTGGTACGCCCAAAGGTTCTGTGACATAATCTTGACTGAAGGAAATTGACTGCAAATGTGGTCTGCTTGGAGAATCCCACCTTCCTTCCCCGGGGATGCCTTGTCCACCCCCTGTCCCTTCCACATGGCCCGGCGCATCCAGCTGAGGTGGCTTGTGGGTCCGAGTGCGGCCAGGCTCATTCTGATCGTGAGGTTGCAGGGAGGGTCCAGTTGTGGGCAGGGCCAGTCTCGGTGTGATTCCCACCCTCTCACGAGTTAGAAGCAATCTCTCACCGGGGTATGCAAGCTTCGTCCTTTAGGCAGCTAAGCAAAAAAACACGGTGAACTGAAACCTACTCATCATAAAAATATTCAAATCGTTCTCGTGTTTAATCATCCTGTCTGTCTTGCTGTGACAGCTTCGGCCCAGCCTTTACTACGAGAGTCATGCAGTTTTTCTGTGTTTGCTGGGGGAGGACGGGGGTCTCTGGGGGCACAGGGTAAGAACTCAGTTTCTGGTTTTCTTGAATCCCAAAGCTTTTCTTCTTTCACTTGTTTAACCTGTCAACCCTGATGACAACATCATGTCTGTATGTAATGCCATTAGATTTTCTTGCACTGGCTTTGAGGTTTTACTACCATTGTTACTCTATAATAATAATTTATTGGTAACCTCTGGGCCATTGGATGATATGTATGTAAATAACTCCCAGAGAGACTGTAAAAAAGATGTTAGTTCCCCTCGTTTCTCCCACTTGACACTACACGTCCCCATCTCTCTGTTTTATGTAACTAAACACATCAGTCACAGGGTCACCCACTCCGGGGACATCGAGATGGGTAAGGGATGGTTCCTCCCCTCATCCTTACTGCCTGCCCTCAGAAAGCCCCTCTCCTTTCTAAAGGCAGGACGGGCTGCCCAGGGATGCCCTGGGCCAGAGAGGCGCCGTGGTCAGGAGACGCTCTGTTTCCCAGCAGCAGCCAGTGTGTGCCACTGGCTGAGGGTGCGTCTCTTTATCCTTGCCACAGGGGTTCTTGCTCCAAATACTTCATCCAAGCACATTTCCCCGTGAAATCAATGAGGAAGACCAAAACCAAACCCGTATCCTCCCTAAATTAGTTCCTTCTCCTGACTTCCTGGTCAGCTAAAGACATCAGTGAGTTCCTCAGGCCTGCAAACTTAGCACCACCTGGACCCAACACAAGGGGATTATGGGCCTGATCCAACCTTGCTGAGGCTGCGGCCATCCTCAGACGCGGAGCTCCCCAGGCCCTCTGCCCCACCATCCCTAAAGCTGCTGTTGCCCAGTCTTGCCCCATCACAGCTGCTTGCTGTCTCTTCCGCTCCTGCTGGGCCTCCCTGCCCCCAGTCGTCCTCCACTTCACCTCCTGAGACCTCCTTAGGCTCTAAGACTTAGCTCTGAACGAATCAGCACCCTGTTCAGAAACCTTCGGTAACCCCTCTGCACCCACTGAACAGTGCTAAAGAAAACTTCTCTTTAATTATAAGCACATGTCAGAGTTTTATCACAATCCTGCTGGAAAAGCAGAAATTTTTGTCCAGCAGACCAACTCAAAGGTCGACTCATGGCAGGACATTTTATAGGAAAAGACAGGAGCGTTGTTGTACCAGGTACAGAAGGTCTGGCAAAGGGACACTAGATTCAGGACTGACAACTGCTTGGTCCCAAGAGTGGATTCCCAGAACAGGTCTGAACGTTTTTAGAATTTATCAGATAATGGATGGAGCAGTTACCAGGAATTCCAGTTCTCCTCAGAGGGGGATTGGAAATTCTGTTACTGATAAGGGTTTTGTCCCACACAGGTCGGGACAGTCCTCAGAGAAGCTCAGCTTTTGAGCTGGGAGGACCCTTAGGGCTGCGCCTGACGGCCCAGTGAGGAGCGAGGGCACCGCACCGGCCAGCGAGGTCCTGGCCAGGGCCACTGTTTGTTCTCAGGCCTGTGGGCAGCTCTCCGGCCACCACCCAGCGGGTTCTCCAGAGCAGTCAGTTCCCTGAAACTCAGCGTGGGGTTAGGATGCCAGGCCTGCTGCAGAGAGGAGCCAGTTTAGCTCCAACCTCACTGAGCATCGTGTAAATACCATTATAGAATCAGCCACCATTCATTACCATGCTGCTGTGGGGAAAGAGCTTCAGACTCCAATTTTGGACCATGGAAATCCATCTCTTCTTGCTCCCTGCCCTGATTTCCCATTGATCACGGGGCTGGAGCCTCCCTTCGGGGCTGGCTGCTGGCTGCTGGCTGACATGGGCAGAGAAGCCTGGGGAGGGAGTGTGGAAAGGATGGGATGAGAGGGAGAGGGTGTCAGAAGGGAGATGGGAGAGATGGCAGCTGTAGGAAGTCGGTGTGGTGGGGTGAGGTGGGGCGGGGTTGGCAGGGGCGAAGCGGGCCAGCCTTGCTCCCAGCTGTGTGTCTGATGGACACCTTAGGTCAGGTGTCTGCAGACAGATGGAGCTGGCTTCAGGTTCTCGGGTTGTCATGTCCACAGGCTCTCAGTTAATCTAAATGCAGTCTGTGGAAGTCCTGCAAGTCAAGTCACGCTTAACCTGCAGTCGCACCTTCCTTCCCTGCCCCCTTCTCCAGCCTCCCCAGGAATACCCTTTCCCCGGGCAGATTCCTGGCAGTGCAGTGGGCATACTGGCAATGTCTTCCAGTGGGGCTCCTGGGATTATTCCCCAGGTCTCCCTGTGGCTTCTGGAGGCATGGGGAGTCCAGCACGGGTGCCTGTGTCATCCCATCCCGTGTTCCACCTGCATCTCTCAGTCCCTTCACAGTGCCTAGCGGCACGTTACCCTGGCAGAGGGGCCACAGCAAGCCCTGACATGGGTGATACGGCCACGGGCTCAAGGAGCAGGCTTGTGTGTTCTGTTTAATGTTCTCTCTCGTCAGCAAAGAAGGAAGAGAAAGAGGCTGACATTTATTTGGTGTGGGGGAGAATATTAATGAAGGTACCGTGTGTCGATAAGCACTGTGGCCGGACTGCTGTGTTCGAAGTGTATTCTCATTTAATCGACTCTACAATCCCATTTTCCAGACCTGTAGCACTTGCATCATCTCCAGACACCTTCCTGCTGAAATTTTCTCATGAAGCATTTATTACCTGATGCTATATTATAAACCACATGTTGTCTCCACAAGATTGTACTCTCTACGAGGGCTTGAAGGTTACTGGTTTCTACATCCTGGTATCCTCACTTCTGGAACAGTGTCTGCCCCACTGTAGGGGCTCGGGAAAAGTTTTTCTCATTCATTAGTGAGAAAATCGAGTCTCAGCGAGGTTTCGTAACAGGTCCAAGGAGGAGATAATAATTGCATCTACTTGTGAGGGTTTTCCAAGAGCTAATAAAACACCGTAAATACCAAGTGTTTTGCAGAGCCTGGCGCACAGTAAGTGCTCAGTAAATGTCAGCTGTCACTATTATTTGCAAGATCGTATTCGGATGACTTCCTTACTCAATCCCTTTCATCTTAGAGCCCTTCCTAAAGTACGTAGGTCACTGAGCCCCATCGCTGGCCTTCATCAGAATGAAAACATACTTTTTTTTTTGGTAGAGAACATATGGAGAGGAAACAATCAGCTCTTGGGTTTATGGGCTTGGTGAACTGGATGGCCAGCTTCCACGTACAAAGGCCCGCTTCTAACCATCCCTGAACCCATCTGCTGGCGGCCAGCCTCGTTTAAGTTTGCCCAGTGCCCTGACTCACCCCACCCCTAGGACCGCCTTTAAGCCCTGGTGGCTCCTCCCACTAGGAGAGCTCAGAGGGTCCCCAGGCTCCCATGCAGGGCTCAGCAAATCCCAGGGAAGGCACACAACCTCAGCTGCTCCCCATCCTAATGATGCTCGTCAGCCAGGTGAAGTGAAGGGAGACCCTGGTCACAGCAGTGGTTACTGTCACCCTGGGAAAGCGCAGCACAGTTAAGAGCCTGTTTCTTCTCCTCTAGCAGATATTGATCTGCTTAGCTTTGTACTAGGCTGTTCGCTGGCAATTAATTTCAGCGTCAGCACCAAGGATCGCGTTTAACATCACTTTCCCGAATACTCAGGGGTGTCCTGTTCAAGCCGATAAAGATGATGTGTCTGCCTCTGCCAGCCGCCCGGGCTGCGCTGGGGCCCCAGCAACTCGCCTCCGGGCTGACGCGACGTGCGGGACTCGGACGCCCCGTCCTGTCATCGCTGAGCGGAGCCAGGACAATGGAAAAGTTTCTAGTGTCCTTTCCAATTCCTTGATCCTGGAAAACAGGAAATAATTTTGTTTGTGTAGAGATGAAATCTAGCCAGGTCTTTCTTCAGACCTCACGAAAACCTTCTGCTCTTCTTGGACCTGGTTCTGTTTTGACCTTGCCGTTGGCTGGTTTTGTGGGTCTGGCCCTCACATCCCATCTCTGAAGCTATTTCCTTTTAAAGAGGGGTTTAGGCTAGATGACAGCAACCAATGTCAGTATGTTTACAGTTTGTAACTCTTAAGCCCATGTTGACTCAGTTTGTCATTTCGAACTTGACGGTCTTGGTCTGTGTGTAGGTTTCTTCATCTATAAAGTGGGGATAATGTCAGTACCTGCCCAACGGGCATGTGAGTTCGCGCATGTGAAGTTCGCAGGCCTGCGCCTGGCAATGCTAGCTGTTTGCCTCACTGTCGGCACCATTGTCACGGCATCATTTGGGCCTCATAACAACCCTTGAAGTCGGGATTCATTTTTCCCATCTTACAGATAATTAAGCATTTAGTCCTCAACTGCTTAATAACTGCTGGAGCAGGAATTCACTCGCAGGCTTTTCCATTGCAAATGCTTGTCCCACACCACACAGAGACAATTGTCAAAGGCCCATCAGCGCCAACACTCCTTCCCCGTCCGTCCGTCAGTCCGTCTGTCCGCAGAGGAGACTCGGAGCTGGGGCTCTGCTGGTCGCCCTAAATGAGGACAGGTTTTCCCTGCTGCTTCTCTGTGAGTCTTCCCTTGGAGGCTAAGCACCCAGGGGTACTGAAGAGGTCACATGTCCAAAAACTGCCCCCCCACAAAAGAGGGGTACATGCTATGCAGAGAGAAGGGGTTCCCTTCTGTGTGGCCTGGCCACCGTCCACTCCGGGCCCTGGGCAGAACCCCAGACCATCCCCTTCTCCACCTCCCCCCTTCTCACCCGCACACTTACTATTTCTAGCTTATACTCACCATTACCTGCTTCCTTTCAAGCAAGAAATGAACAGGGGTGGGCAATTAAGTCCTTAAAACCATTACACAGTGGATTTTTACTGAACAAAAAAAGCAATATATTCATGTCACTTAGACATTTCTGAGAAGACTTAGCTGTTCTTTTAAAAACATCACTTCTGCGCCAGTGAAAAATGTAATCCAACCTTAGTAATAAATTTTTAAAACGTACACATACAAAAGTTATCAGTCTGCAAAGCGATGTTTCCTAGGCCTCCCCACATGTCTCAGTATTTTAATGACGTCCCATCTGTTGCTGTCAGTCTGAAGAAGCAGGCCTGTACTCCCCAGTTTTATTAAAAATCCTTGCTGGCTAGTAACTTGATTTCTGCGAGGCTGGCCTACTTACTTCCAGGCCCCGGGCCTGTGGGCCTGTGCCAGTATGTGTGGCTGACGGAAGTGAGGATGGTTAACCAAAAATCTGTTTAGCTTGTGCTTAATAAGAAATGTTTCCTTTTGCTCTTGTTACTAATTGCTGAAGATGTCTGTGTTTGGACTGAAACTTTGTCCCTAGCCATCTGGATGCCACTGATATGTCTCATCTCAGTCTCGGGCCGGGTGATATCAGCGGTTTCCATGCCAACAGATGACAGCGTCATATGTTGAGATGTGTGATTGCAGTGCACAGTAAAGGAGCCGGCCTTGGGAGAGAGGCAGCTCTATTTTCACACCAGATATCTGCACTGATTCTCAGATACTAGTTTACATTATTCCCATTCAGTGCCATGCACAGTTCCATGTAAAACTGCAGTGTAAGTGTTTTTGGCCATTTGGGGAAAGAAACAACAGTCTCATTGACACCTATAGTTCCGTTTGGTGGAAAAGACTTTTCCTCAAAGAGGGCTTGAAAGATCTCCAGCTGATAGGAAATCTGTTTACTCTCTGAGTGCGAGAAAGTGCCGTGTGCATGAAATGGAAGTCTCAGGTAGAGCCGGAACTCTGCATGTGAGGGCAGCAGTGGTATATATTTATCTAGTCAAAGGGAGCCCGGGCCCCCAGGTCTTGTTAACGCAGCTAGACTAAATATAGCACCAGCAGCAGCAGTCCAGAGGCAGTCCTGAAATAATTAAAAAGGAACAGGAAACACCCCTGAACTTCAGGCTCCGGTGTACTGCATCTAATACCGGATTAGTAGGAGATGAATTTTAATTACCCGTTCTAAGAGTTCATGATTTGATTAAGGAATTAGATCACTGCAGAATTGTTTCCTTATGAAGTGGACTATATCAGCAAACAGAAAAACATGTGAAACTAGGAAAACCAACCTGAGCACACCTGCTTCATACACTTTTCCTTAGATCAAGAATGCCGCGGCCAATGTCCTGCGGGAGACGTGGCTCATCTACAAGCACACGAAGCTGCTCAAGAAGATCGACCACGCCAAAGTCAGGAAGCACCAGAGGAAGTTCCTCCAGGCTATCCACCAGTGAGTATTCGGGGAAGCTGGGCCCCAAAGAGGGGGGCTGGGACCCCCACAGTATTTCCTCGTGTACTCTGAGGCACAGGAGAAATGCATCCTCTCCCACTCGGTAAGCACGGGGGTGGTGAACGGGACACAGGTTGGTCTGTCTGTTCACCTGGCACACCTGCCACTGCCAGAAACTGGGCAGGCGGCTGGGGAAGAAGTGTAGGGATAAAGTAGAGGATGAAAACAGTTGTTCTGACCTGGAGGTTTTAGGGAAACCCTGATGAAAACAGTTATTCTGACCTGGAGGTTTTGGGGAAACCCTGAAAGGCCAAGAGTATAGTGTCCGAGGTGGAAGGCACAGCTTAGAGACATAGAAGCCAGAAAACGGTCTGGGAGGAAACCAGAGTGACCGAAGGCAAGCATGCGTGGAGACAAGAGCCTGCTTTCTGGAGGATCTAACAAGCCCTTGGTGCTGGTCAGGTGTCACCCATGTTCGAGGTCCCCACACTGGGTTCCAAAACCAGATAAACTGACATGAATGTGGAGACTGCTTGTGGGACTAACCCTAATATGCACTCGAAGACTGTGGCTGTTGCAACTCTTTCCCACAGACTGAGGAGTGTCAAGATGGAGCAGAGGAAGCTGAGTGACCAAGCCAACACCCTGGTGGACCTCTCCAAGGTGAGTGACCAAGTTTGAAGACATGCTGAAGAGGTCTCAGGTGCTGGTGTGCTGCTCGGGCGTGCCTGTGAAGATAGGCCATGTCCAAACCTCACAGGGCAGAACGGGGAAAGCAAAGAACAATTCCTCCTCGGTTAAAAACCAATCTAGGTTCAAGTTCTTAACATTTGCAGTCTACTCATGTGTCTTGTCTTTTAAAGCCTGGCATTTATTTCTTACATTCAATTGTTCGGGTTTGTCTTTGCATGGAGTTAATTAGCTGCCCTCCCAGAGCGTTTCAGCAGGCTGCATTAAGGCGAGCTTGAGTTTGCACAGAGCAAAGCAAACTGGAGAGAACGGGCTGGTGACGATGGCCATGATGCTGCTGAGGTCACACCTGGGAAAACCCTTCCAGCTTGCTGTTATAATTGGACATTCATGCTCTTGCATCCTTCAGTCTTTATAACCCAGCTCTTAACGGCCCCAAATTGGGGGGGGGGGGGGGGCAGCGCATTCCTTTACTTCTCAAGAGGCAAATGGCCTATGATGAATATAAAGATGCCAAAAATGAGAGTCTTCCTTTGAGAGCCCCAGGGCTGGATATCACACTCCCATTCTGCATTTCTGGCACTGAACTGCTGTAAATACTGTAGAGAAACTTGTTCTTCTTTGTGAATCACTGAAGTGAGGGAACCTGAGGCTGCCCTGCTGGTGGAACTGAGTGTAGGAGCCACTGAAGCGAGGCCTCCCGCCCAGCCCCTTCTCCTCATTAACTCCCGATTGAAATTGTGTATCAAGTGTACAGCCCAGGGCCCGGCAAGCAGAATATTCCGGCAGATGCCAATTATCACAGTGGCACACGTTCATTCCCTGGGTAAGCAAGAGAAACTCCCTCAGGCAAATTAAACACCCTTTGAAAAGAGGGTGCAATCAGAGAAATTGCTGGTTGTTGGACCACGTGCAGGCGCCTCTTTCAGGGAAGGGGTGAAGCCAGAGAAGGAGCCTCCCGGTCCCCAGGGCGTGGGGGCCCCTACCAGGGAATGCGCGGCTTGTACGGGGGAGGAGCCACGGGCCTGTGTGCCTTTGGAGGGGTGCTGAGGTGGAGCGCGGGGCTCTGGAGAACCTGGAGGAGGGAGCCCCCGGAGTCTGGCGTGTGTCCCGTATCAGAAACCCACTGGGATTCCATGTTGAAGTGGAGGCGGTTGTTGTAAGGATACCAGGAAGGCTCCTTCCAGGCAGAACCTCACAGCAGGCCTGTGGTCGAACTTCAGGGAGGAGCTAACTAGAACCGGACCTGAGGCAGCCCTAGTACCCGGAAAATATTCCCTCAGCTCTCTCCTCTGTGCAAGTGCCCTCTTCAGTTCTCTGTCTTTCTCTCACCCTCCCCTCACCTGGACAGCTTCCCGTGCCCGCTGTCCCCACCGAGGACCGCAGCAGGCCCCTTCAGAGAGTAGGTGTTCTGGGGCTGGCTGCAGGCAGAGACGATGGGGGTCCTGTTGCTCTTCACTCCGAATCCTCAGAGGGGGTGAGGTGACGGACCGCTTCCGGTCACGTGCCCACCCTTGGACCAATCAGCTGTGGCCAGGAAGAGGGTCCGGTAGGGCTCACACCCTGTGAGGTGCGGCAGCGGCCCAACAGCATGCCTCAAGATACTTCTTCTGCAAGCAGCAATGTCTCCTGCCTCACCCCTCAGCTGGCAGGAAGTTCTCCCGGGGCAGTCAGGCAAACCAGACTTTCCAGCCCGCGTCTGTCTCTTCAGCGCCGCCCGCAGCCTTTCACGGAGGCGGGGTCGGCGCGAGTCAGACTGGGTGAGGCAAAACCCGCAGGGAGCGGGAAGAGGCTCGTGTGAATGGGGTGGGGGAAGCGAACGTCAGTAATCTGGGAGCCAGCTCCGTGGAAAGCAAGGGTGAGGAGGGGAGAGGGTTAACGCCAGGCTGCAGGGCAGTGCGCTGGGAGACCGGGCGAGAAGGTGAAGCCCCGACCATCCATCCGTCTGGGCTTTGTCTCTTCCTCCCGGGGGACACACCCAGGGTTCTGGCAGCAGCTTAGCGTGCTTCCCATTGATCCACGGTCCTCCGGCCTCCTGTCACCAAGCAACGGAACCCGGGAGCTGATAGTGCCATGTTCTCTCTCTGCACGCGTCCTCCCAGCTCCCCACCTTCCCAGCCCTGCCCTTTGGTCCCCTCTTGATGAAGAAAACATCACGTGGCCTCGAAGTACTCGTTGCTGTATTGAGTACTTGGTGACGGGGCTGGGAGGGCTTGGGCTCTTCATTTGCTATCTTCAGTTTCCTCAACTGAAAAGCAAGAACAATTCCTAACATCGGAGGCTTAAGTGAGCCAACGAGATGCTATGTGTGAAAATGCTTTGTAACCCACAAAGGGTTTGCAAATGATAGTTCTGATTACGAAGATAGGTGAGGAAACCAAGATCACAAGGAACAAAATGACTGTCCCAAGGTCAAGCAGCTGGCAGGCGTCAGCACCGGGGCCCGAGGCCCAGGGCCCCCCCCCCCGCCCCCCATCAGTCTGACGCGCCTGAGGGTGCCTCTGCAGTCAGGCGTGTTTGTGGGTTTGTGTGTTCCAGGAAGAACGGGCACCTTGAGGGGGTTCTTGAATGTTCATGAAGGAAGCACTTTCACTTCCAGAGCCACCCTCTCCTCTAACGGGGTCCATAAGGGTATCCTGCCCCCCCGTGGGCAGTCCTGCCTTCCTTCTACTCTGCGGTGGCCGCTTTCAGGCCCCAGGCAGTTTCCTGTGGGAACTGCCTCAGCTGGGAAGGCGTTGCTCCATCTTCAGTCCCTCTTCCCCATCTTCTCTCTGGTTTCTCGTATTTGGCACCTTCCTTTTCTCCTCTTCCTCCTCTTTCACCTTATTCCCTCCTCCCTGGGCCCCTGAGGGCACCAATGTTTCCCATCTTCCGAAATAATTTGAAACTTCAGATGAAATCGGATCAGAGTATCGCTGGCAGATGATCAGAAGCCACAAGAGCCTAGGGCAGGGGGAGGGGGCGGGGCACAAAGCAACAGCAACCTGGCGCTCTGCCACTGCAGCCAGAGGAGCACCTGGGAGTGTGGAGATGCCCGCGAACCTTGCTCCCAAGTCTGGTATCACGTGTTACTCTCAGGGAGAGATGTGGCTGTCACAGAGAGGAGGGCTCTACACACCAACCCGGGAAGCCAAATTAGAATCAGAAAGTTGCCAGATAAGAGCGGAGTCAGAGCTAGACTGAGTGCGTCGCAGACTGCGGGGTGGTCCTAGCTGGAACTGCAGTGGTTGAGTTCAGTCACGGGAATTGAAATTGGGGTATATTTATGGGAGGGGTGGGTGGTACTTTGGCCTGGTGGGATGTGAAGGGTGAGGCAGAGAGTGACGCCCAGGTTTCTGGTTGTGACACCTTAATGGACGCCCCCCACCCCTACAGAGGCAGAGCTCCAGCAAAGGGCAGGTTTGGGGGGGACATGGCACCCTCGGTGTGAGCTCCCTTTCTTTAGCTCTGCTCCGACCCGGTTTTAGGACTTACCTCTTGAAGTCCAGTTTACTTTATTACTTTTAAATTTTGTTTTATTTTCAGCTCCCTGGGGCACCCCAGCCTTGCTCTCCTGCTCGCATGACCCCTTTTCCACCCATTCGCAGACACTCACTGAGCACCTGTGCAGAGCTGGGCCCTGGCTGGCCCCTGGGTGTCTGTCCTCCTTCACACGTGGGTCTTGGTGGGAAACGCCGAGAAACCTCATGGGTGTATGGAAATAATTGGGGGTGCAAAGGGTCTCTCCCCATCAGTGACACTGCTGCCTTGCTATAGGATGGCAGGGACGGTGATATTTTACCTGAGCCGTACTGTATTCATTCACTGGCTCCTCCAACAACTTTCAGTGACAACTGTGTGCACCAGACGCCCCGCCTTACACCTGTTTGTCCATTGAAATCGTGAGTGGAGCATCTCCTGGGTACCGGACACTGTCGGTTCCCTGGGACACATCTGTGGGCCCAGCAGGCAAACGTCCCTGCCTGGAGGACAGCAGCAATAACCCAAAGGAACAGCAAATCTGTTCGCACACTAGAAGGTGGTGTGGCAGACAGAGTTGCACAGCGTCAATAGGACTGGCAGTGGGGTGGGACAAGGTGCGGCACTGAGCAGCGTGTCGGGGAGGTGTCACTGAGAAGGTGATTTTTAAGGGGTGCCTGTTGGAGGTAAGGCTGTCAGGTGTGGGATGTGGTGGGGGAAAGCAAGGTCCAGAGAGGTTAAGGGGCCTAAGGGAGGGCACACCATTAGTGAAGGGCAGACTTGGCCTTCAACCCTGGCCTACCAGCTGTAAGTCCATTGCCTTATCCACTTCCCACCACAGCACCTGTCTTTCAGCAGCAGCACCAGTACCGTATGTGCTGAGAGGTTGGGTACAATGAGAACATGAGAACAGTTCAGAGACTTGCTCCATTTAAGAAAAAAAGTGCTGCTGCTTTTTCATGTTACATATTCTCTAATATCTTGTTATAATTAATATGCATGACTTTTGTAATGAGGGGCGAAAAAACATTTTTCCCCTTGAGCCTCCGTGTCTCCAGGAAAGTAAGCTGCTGCCTCCTCCTTGGCCGCATGAGGCATGGCTGGCGTGGAAGTTGCTCCTGTCATAATCTGGAGGAGTTTTTCACTTTCCCCATTGCAGATTTCCCTGTGATGACCTGTCATCTCCTGTCTGGCCTCTCTGCCTCTCTGTACAGATGCAGAATGTCATGTATGACTTAATCACAGAGCTCAATGATCGGAGCGAAGACCTGGAGAAGCAGATTGGGAGCCTGGAGTCCAAGCTGGAGCATCTCACCACCAGCTTCAACGCCCTGCCCTTGCTCATCGCGGACACGCTGCGCCAACAACAGCAGCAGCTGCTGTCCGCCATCATCGAGGCCCGGGGTGTCAGCGTGGCGGTGGGCACCACTCACACCCCGCTCTCCGACAGCCCAATCGGGGTCAGCTCCACCTCCTTCCCGACCCCGTACACAAGTTCGAGCAGTTGCTAAATAAACCTCCCCATTCCAGAAGCATTACCCATAGGTCTTAAGATGCAAATCAACTCTCTCCTGGTCACTTTGCCATCAAGGAACACTGGGACCAGGGGATGTAAGGAAGAGAGACCGAGCTCATTACCTAACTCGTGTTCGTTCGGCGTGCTTGGTTCGATATGCCTTGAAACCAGAAATCTAATCTCTGTTTAGGTGCCTCTACTTGGGAGCAGGAAGCTGAGATGACAGGAAGCGACGCCTCTGGCAGGGCCCTTGCTGCAGTTGGTGGAGAACAGAAATCCACGCTCAATCTCAGGTGTTCACACGGGGGGCGGGGGTCAGACGCACTGACTCGGCCAACGGTGAACCGCCCAGAAGAGGGGCCGCTGCGGGAGGGACACGTCAGGCGTGGGGAATGGGCTCCTTGCCACTGGGGTCCTCCAGCACACTTCTCTCTTCTTCTCTTGTCTGAGGAAACTGCTGGATGACCAAAGGAAAAGAGAGCTGCTGACCTGTTGCCCAAACGGGCATTCTTTCCTTCCATATCTTATACAATCATAAAGCCCAATTTAGACAGAAAAATAAAAAGCCAGATTTTCCATCCAATATCAATACCCACATGAACCCGTGTATTTGCGAGTGTGCGCACACACACACATCCCACAGTCAACCCAGGTCTACTCTTGTTTGAATTTGACCCAAATGAAAAGGGACCTGGCACCTTACCTTGCACACAGTAGCACTGGTTTGGGTCAAGGCAATCCCTGAATGTGTGCTGAGTTGGTTTGAACCCGAATGTGGGTGCTCTCAGTTCTGGTCGTGTGCTGGTGCCGGCCACATTCTGAGCTCCACGGAGAGCGCGGGTCCTTCAAACAATGCAGGTGGCTCCATCCTGGGCGTGCACTGTGTCTGCTTGGTTTGAGATGATGCTGAGCTAAGACTGTTGGCATTCTGGACGGATAAGGGGCCTTCTAAAAACAGCAGCTTTTCAGAGCTTTCTTGGTATAGCCCAACAAGTCGTGTTCCTGTGGAGCACATAGCCAGGTGTGTGTGTGTCAGGGACAGGGACAGGGACAGGACCTGCGCATGCGTGTGCCTACCATGCACTGACAAGTGACGCCTGAGTGCTGTCTGGGGGTTTGCTCAGCTAGGTTTACCCAGCGACAGGTTTCCAGATCCAGATGTTAGGGGTACGGGGCGGGGTCGGTGCCTCATGTGCCCCCTTCCACCTGACCTGGAATCACCTCAGAATGAAAGGCTCTGAGAATTAAGGGAGCCCGTAGGGACCTGTGGGCCAGGCAGGTTGACACAGATGTGTGGATTTGTCAGCGGCCTGCCCCTACTGTGCTGTGTTAACCTTGGTGCAAAACTCTCCTAACGTCTCTCAAACTCCAAGAGACTTCAGAAACGCTAAGACCCAGTGCAGGGACAGGCCTTGCGCGGAGGGGCCTGTGGAAGCAAAGTAGTTTCATTGCTCCCGAACCTGCCCACGCGTCACACGGGTGGTGTGAGAGCCATCGTGGTGTTCGTTGTTTTTTCATTCTGAGGCCTTTGACTTCTGTTTTCGGGGAGTTAAATGGTACTGCATGGAATATTTTACCTGTTTGGGGCAAAACGAGCCCGCTGTGTGTGTGCTGCCCCCTGCCGGGTCCACTTTGTGCAGGGACACCGTCCCCGTTCTGGAGGCCGAGTCCGGCTGCGCAGGCTCCTGTCCGGCAGGCTGGGCCTGGTCTTCAAAGAACAGGGAATCAGTCAAAGGTAGTTGACCCCAGGACTAAGGCCACTCTTTCAAGAAGATCTGGGCTCTTGCTAAACTTCTTTTATCTATTTTTATTGCTGTGGCTGTTCCTTCAATGGTCTCATGTTTATTTTGATAATCCCTTTGAACATTTTCATTGGTTGTTTTGCCTATCACAGATGCCACACTTGCTGCTGGCTTTTTTTTTTTTATTTGTTCTTTTAACTATTGACTACCTGAAAGATCCCTCTCTTTTATGTCCCAAGAACGGTGGCCCTGTTTTCAGTGACAGCTCAGCTGATCAGATCAGCAGATGTGCAAACAGATGAAATAACCATGCAGTTTCTTTGTAGCATCAGTTTCATTTCACAAGGTGAAGGCCACTGACAGGTCAAGCTGGAAGTGCCGGTTCTGGTTGTTAAGCTACAGCCCCCATTGTCAGTTTCTGTTTGCACTTTCCAGTCGGCCGCAGCCCTGCGGTGTGTGTGCGCATGTGCACACACACGGCAATTCAATCTGCATTTCCCATGAACGCCACGCAGGATCCCACTGCCACTCCCTCCCCAAAAGTGTGCGCAGACTATCACTGCCCCACCCCAATCTGGGAATGATGCTTTGATCCAACATGAATGTCGTACCCTTAGTTAACCCCAAAGACCGAGCTAGCAACACTAGTAAAGGGCGTGGCTGGATTAATTTCCAGTACCGGTAGCCACTGGCATCCTAGAAACACATGGGCATTTGGGGCATGACTTGACCTATTGGTAGTGCAATAGCTATGTACTGTTGGCAAAAGAATTCTTACTCTTTCCCAAAAACGTGGTCAAATTTGCATGTTGATCTGGCAATGGTAAACGGAAGGCTGCTTCTCTGTACTAGTAATTCAGCTTTATGCGGGAAGCCACCCATTCTCCTGCAAGTACAATCAACCCTTGACGACTTAGCTATGGATTATCCAGGGGGTAGCTCACCCATGTGTTCCTCCCGCAGCCAGTCCGTTGGCTGATTCCACTGTGCTTCAGTACCGAAGTCAGGTGGATCTCATACCATGCCTTCTTGCTCTTTATTTCCAAGTTTGATGGTGGAGGAGGTTTCATTACCTACTGAAGAATTGGCTATGTGTAAAAACTGTGAGTTACAGCAACCTCATTCCAATACTGAACTGGTTGAGTTCTGCCCACTCCTGGAAAGCTGACCCAGTGGCAGAGCCTTCTACTATAACCTTTCTGATAACTTAGTGACAGGTCAAAGTGCCCTAATGTTCCCTAAAATATCAAGACACTTGAATTAAAACTACAGGGCCACCCCCTCATCGCTTAAGCCATATTATAGCTCCATGTACTGTACAGTCAGGGATGTACTGTGATACTTTAAGACCACTAGTCCCACTAGTGGGACTTCAGGACATAGCATCGGCTGGTAAATCATACCAGACTAGGGGCTCGCTCCTCCTTAGATTGAAGTCCAAATAAAAGTCACCTTTGGCTCAAAGGCCACCTATATATGGCCATCATGAATAAATTGTCACAAAATATCTACGAACTGCTCTTGCCATCCTCATAATATAACTTCGTGAATTCACGTCTCCAGAAATGCTTAATATAATCCAAAAGAGCAAGAGGGGCGAGGCCCTGAGTCCTCACTGCCGAGCGGCACCAGCGGTGCGGTCTTGGAACTGGAGGTGCAGAGAGTGCACGTGCAAGCCGGCGCTCAAAGTGCCGAGCAGGTGCTGGCTACTGTCGTTCATATTCGGGCGAGAAGGGACAGCATGGGGGAAGCAATGACTTCATATACTCGAGGACTTCCCCCTTAGATTTTCAGTAATTTCCTTGTAAATAATGATGGGAAAGAAGAACACTAGAGAGTCAGAATCATAATAAATAAAATCCTAACATCGCATCCACATCTTGGGCTGATATCACCACCTCATACCTCCATTTATTTGTACTTAAAATGAAGATAATAGTGAATATTCTTAAGTACAAAATACTCAATAGATTTTAAAAAGTGGAATCACTATTGTCATCAACAGTGAATTGGACTGACTCTGTCTCGCTCACACTTTGATGTTACGTCTGAAGGCAATCAGTAGTTACCAAAAAGTAATTACTATATGTCAACTAGGTGATGAGAGGCACAGGGAGAAGTACAGGAGGAGCACACAGTCCCAGGGCCTCTCCCCTCTTCAGAGTGCGCCTTGACAAACAGTGCACTCCAAATTAAGAATCAGTGTTTCAGCCCAGATCAGGGGTATTACTCTGTCACAGCACCACAGCTGGGACACCGTGAAAGCATTGCACTACCAGTAGGTTACTGTTCTTTTTAAGTTATTGCTTTCTAATCCTAAAACACGTCCCTAGTTCTATACAATCATTCTACTTCCCTGGAAGTGGCTGACCAGCGGATTGGGGACCCGTTAGCGGTCATTCTGCTGTCTCTGTGGAGTCCACAGTGTTCGGTTCCAGTGCCGTAGCTGTCTGGTGGTCTCCTAGTAGGCACAGAGCAGCCCCTTCCCTCGCCCTGCAGCTCGATGTTGCCCTGGACAACACCCCTTCCTTCTCTACGGCAGCCAAAGTAATCATTACAACAGTGGGATTATTGATACCGCTGAGAAAGGCGTGTCCCAGGGATAGCAATACGAACTGTCTGCCTCTGGTATAGAATACGTTAATAGGTGAGTGCTCTTCATCCTGAAAGCTTATGCCAGGTTGCATGAATAGAAATTAACATTAAACTCCTGTGGACAAGTAATATGTAGATTTTTACTGAAATAGACTGAAGCTTATTAAAACGTATTCAGTGCAATGGTAGATAAATATATACAGACTAGAGAAAAAATAACTGTGATCTTTTTTTTTTTTACACCATTACTGGAAGCACCCAAACATGAACTGGAGTTCCTCTGAACAAAACCATTATCAAATCTTCAACGTATGACCTCTAATCTAGGTGCCAAGCGCTCTGCGACACTGACTTACTCACACACCCGAGAAATGCATTGTGGAAGCTGTAATCTTGGACCTGAACCATGAAACAAACAAAAGGGATGTTGTGGCTAACCGAGCTGATGGAGCAAAAGCACAAGATTCATCGTCAAGCTGAAGTTAGGATCCCAAAGAGATGCTGAATTTATAGCAAAAAAAAAAAAAAAAAATCGATGACAAATCAAATACAAGCCCAGTTAGAACAGCTGACATTCAGATCCACGAAAGAAGGACAGGGAATAAATGACATTCTCTATATTTCGGTTTTTGAATCTCAATCAGGACCAGTTCACCTTCACAGACACCGTTGGTAATGGCCCCGCAGCTCGGTCTTGGCCCCCGACTCCCACTTTGCACCGGCCGGGCGCGAACAAGGGAAGGGAATGCCGGGGTGTTGACGGAGGAAACATTTTCATGGCAGACTCAGAAGCTGAAGTGTTTATATTCAGAACCAGATGAGCTTCAACATGAATTTGCATCTTGCCTCTGTACTGCTTGCTATTTTTTAATGATAGGAGAAAGCATATCAGTTTATTTTAAATATGAAATATATTGCTATATTACAAAATATATTGTAACTTTCAATTAATGTTTTGTATCAAACTGGTCTTTGGCGGGTCGAGTGTCCGCCTGCTCCCCCAACAACTGTTTCTGAGTACACATCACTGCTAGTGGCGGCCCGACCACAGAACAGGGTGCTCAGCCTGCAGAACTGCCATATCCTAACTCCCCGAGACCTGACTATTAGAGACAAAAACATTATTCCGAGCTGAGAAGAATAATTCTACCCTAAATTCTATCAAGCCATTCCAGAAGGGAGTTTTAAAAGCCATCACTCCTTTGGTAGCCATGCAAAGCCAGTGTAATCAAAGTGCAGGCTCCTTCTATGTGAAGCCAAGGCCCTTGTTGCATGAATTATATGTCTCGAACTCAGCCGACTGGTTTTTCCTTTGGCAATGTCAGGTTCGGGCATAAGGAAGAGTCTTGTTCTCTGGTGACACAAAAGACTCACAGTTCTAGGCATCATGATTTTCTCTGTGTCAGAGTAGAAGCCACATTGGCATTCCGTGGCACTGGGCCTGGTGGGAGCCCGTGTGCGCATGTGCTTTTCCGAACAGCAGCACCACGAACGGAGCGAGATTTGCACTGTTCACCCACAGCGGGGAGCACAGCTCCTGAGGGAATGAGGGAGGGGGCAGGACAGCACAGCGAGATCCAGCAAAGGCTTCCTTTTCTATGAGTTTACTCTAGCTGGGAGGAAAGAAAGAGCTCAATCTAGATGGTTTCCTTTATTGGCAAAATTGGGGGAAATTCTCTACTTAAACAACTATGAAGTTCATTGCCCTCCTCTGATCAGTTGAGACACACACAGAATTTCTCACTTCCTTCCTTTGAGTGACAGGGGCTAGATGAAAACCAGATGCGGAGGTTATGGAGCAAAGATTTCCTAGAAGCTTTGGGCCTCCTCCCGAGGAGGGCCCTCGCTCGTTATCATCACTTTGGGGTAACGTTACACAGGTGCAAACCATGCAGCATCAGAGTACAGTTAACTGAATGTACTTATCTCTTCCTTTCACAAACCCTGAAAACTCACACAGATGTACTGACAGTGCAAAACAACAAGTTTTCTCCTGGGGAAAAGGCTGGAATCCTCTTAAACTTCCATCTATTTGAGCCGAAATGTAGACAAGGTTTGGGCCTCGATGGTATTAGTTATTCATGTCATCCAGAGGACAAATATTGCAGTGCCCAGCTTCAACCTGCACGTGCAGCTGAGACTGGCCTTGCACGCACGTTGCCCACACTCTCTGACCGAACTGCATTCTCTCGGGGTCTGCATTGCTCCTCAGCTGCATGCAGGCTGAGCTCCACCAAAGCCATGAGACTCCAGGGCACCTTCTTCTAGCAGGGTTCCCGCTCCCTGGACAATGGAAATTAGTTTATTCTCAGTTTTATAATGGACTGATGAATGTACTGGTGGTGATTTATTTGTCTCTTTATATTTTTCTGCTGCTAAATAGAACTGAACTGTCCTTTTTGCTTTTCCTTCAAGTGCTTCTTGGACTAAGGCCCTTACATTTCTAGAAAAGGAATGTATTCTGACTTTCCCCTCAAGGTTGTTATTCAGTCTAGGTCGAGGAAACCAATGGACATTCCTGACTTGAGGAAAGCAGACCTCTTGCCAGTGATTCAGGTGTGTGGCTGCACGCTGACCGTTGCTACTTGAGGAGTGTCCCGAGGGCCAGCCGCATCCGCATCGCCTGGCTCTGCTTGTTGGACACGCAGAGCCTCAGGCCGCAGGCCAGACCAACACCGTGGAGTGCGGTGCTTTAACAGGGTCTCAGTGGTCTGTGCCCACACTAAATACTGAGAAGCACTGGCCTTCCCACCCAGCAATGGTAATCAACCTCCTCAGTAACCAGAAAATTGAACCATTTCTTCCTTTTGCAGAATTATTTGATGAAGTAAATTGTCCTGTGTGATCATAAGGATAAAAACAAACGCACCTTTAAATTCTACTTGAGGTCATATAGCTTGGGTGGTGTGCAAAAAGAGAGCGTCTCTCTGCAGTCTGATTTTATAAAGCTCGGTTCATAGCTTTGAGCCACCTCAAAGTCCCTGGCTAGGGTTCTCATTGTGGCCAGTGCTGGCAGAGGCCATCAGAGCGTGAGGTGGCCCCTCAGGGCAGGTGCTGAGAAAGGTCTGCTCAGCCCAGGGCAGAAATGGGGCCCCTTCCTTGGGAAACCCACCTCCCAGCAGCGGGAACTCGCCTCGCTAGAGGAAACTAGCAAGGGGAGTTCATCTAACCATCCAGAAACATTCCTGATCTCTTCTTAAACCAATTCCCTCGTTCAGTACAGCAACCAGAGACACTCCAAGGTGAGCAAGGAAAGATAGGAACTGTGATATTAGCACCAAAATTGATATGTACCCAGAAACAGTTATGTTCTAAATTAATGGCTTTAACCTGTTCATTGTAAAAAGTGCCTTGGACTTCAATCTAAAGAGGTCAGTATAAACATATGTGTGTGTGTGACGTATGTAGGCAAATATTTACATATGTATACATACATAGGTGCACACACGTATACCCGCACATTCATATATAATATATACATACATATATAAATGCTTCATAATATATTGCTATTTGCAGCTCCATTTCTTTTGTCTGGTCCTATGTTTATTTGTTCAGTGAGATCTTTACATAGAGAGGTTCTATTCAGGACATCGATGTATTTTTTTGTTTGTTTTTTACTTTTTATTAAAAAGGTAAAGGATAATTTAAAAAAAAGTCAAGTGCCTGAAGGGTTTTTTTTAAAGATTTTATTTGTTTATTTTTAGAAAGGAGGGAAGGGAGGGAGAGAAACATTGATCGGTTGCCTCTCACACGTGCCCCAACCAGGGACTGGGCCCCCAAAGCCCAGGTGTGTGCCCTGACCAAGAATCGAACTGGCGACCTTTCAGTTTGCAGGACGACGCTGAACCCACTGAGCCACACGGGTCAGGGCACACCTGAAGGCTTTGAATGGAGCTGTGGTAAACTTTCTCAGGTCACAAAAAAGGAAATTGTTTCCCCTTTGGGAAACATTTTTCTGTTTCAGCAACTTTGTTTTCCCTTGGGGGAGTGCATAAACAAGAGTGGTTAAAGTGATTTGGTAATTTCGTTACAATCCATTTTTGTGGTCCTCGTAATGCAACAGGAGAGATTTCGTTCAGTTGAGTGGCCACGTCTTTTCATGCATCAGCATCAGAAGGGCTTTGCCCGTACACGCTGTGCGTGGTTTTGTCAACACGAGGGGGACTAAAGTCACGAGAGCAGGGATTGGACCAGCTCTCCATAGAGCTTCTCTCCAGCAGCGCACACAGAAGGACAAGCAAAAGTTCCTTCCTGTCGGCAGGGGCGTCCCAGTGAACTTCCTAGGGCTCCTACACCCTGCCTTTCTGCGATCAGTCATGCTCTGTGTTAGCCAAAGGTCTTCTCTTTCTATGGTGTGACAGCTTGCAAGGGACCATCCTGTCTGGTTAGAAGCTCCCCAGGACTCCAGGGGAGTCACCAGGTTTTCATTGCTCTGCTCATGAGCTCAAGGAGGCAATTTCTCCTTTAAGCCAACTAAATCTTCTCTGTAGCTCCCTGCCCAAATGGCGACCACACGCACTCCCACTGTCGATCGGAAGAGACACTTCAACACGTCGGAGGGGACCAGAAAGACAGCAGGTCTCCCCAGCTGTCTCCACAGCTGCAGCCACACTCCTGGCCAGGAAGGGAAATCAAGCCCCCACCCCCAAATAAAGCCCCACACCCTCACTTTTGCCAAGAATTTTTCTGTGGCTCTAGGCCAAAATAATAATGATGATGATGATGATGCAATTTAGGTGCCTTCAGAAACAATATCTAATATTTGGGATTTTTTCTAAGTTAATAGACCCAAAAATATTTTAAAAAATACATGTAGCTACATTTCTGTTGCTATTCATTCCTTAAAGCCCTCCTCCAAAAATTCCTTATGATGGATACATTTACCAACTCAGTGATTACTAAATAATAATTCTTTGTACTTATAAATAATACCTTTCATCCAAGGACTTCAGCTATCAAAAAGTTAGTTGTCACCCTGTAAGGTGGACGACAACATTATTCCAGTTATTCAAATGGGAGAATTGAGCTGGAGGAAACAGCAGAAAATTCGATCTATAATCTCAATGCACTTTGGGAGTGAACAGAAACTTGGTGGCTCACATTCTATTGCCAGCCACCTTTGGGTGAATAAGAACAAGGCTGTGTGTTGCCCTGGGTGGTCGAGACCCAGGCTTGGGGTGTCTGGAATGTGGGTGGCGGGCGGGGTAGGAGGCCGCATGTGCAAAGGGCGGGAGGGCGCCCTCGAGGGTGGGCCGAGTCCCCCGAACTGCAGTGGAGAGAAAGGGCACTTAAAACATGCTCTAGCAAATGCTGATGCAACGTGATGGCATTGAATAAAGAAAAGAAGGGCACTGACTCAAACTGAGAACCAAAAATCCAAGCAGCTAATCTCCCTTACTTTGATCGTCTTCCTTCCCTACGTCTTCAGTTGTGAAAACGGGAACTTTTAAGGAGGAAATCTTCACTGGACTGGAAACAGGGCACCTGGAACCAGTCCCCTCTTTAGCAAGGATCACCCTGGTGTCGATGGCAGCTGAGTCAGGAGCTGGGCCCTGTCAACACACAGACACGCGAACAGCTTTGATACCTAACTCCCTCTAACGACCTAGAGAGAAAGTGAGAACCGCTCCCAGCGAGCAGCTGGCCACCAGCACGGCGGTGTGTGATAAGGCAGGCTTGCAGCTATGTTCCAATAAAGGATCAGGAGGTTAAACACCACAGTCATTGCATGTATCTGAGCAGAGGTGCTGAGCCTTTGCTTCACACTAGAATCATCTCAGAAGCTTTTGAAAACACCCCAGTCCCAGCCCTCAGTCCCCGGAAGTTCAGGAGGTGGAGTCTGCCTGGCTGCTGCACATTGTCCTCAGCCCTCCAGATAGTTCTAGGGGCACCCAGAGCTTGCTGAGTTGAGATTCACCCCTCCAGCTCCCAGCCTGGCAAGTGTTACCCAAAATGTCTACCCTCCCCTGAGTTGGCTAGGAGTGGTGGGGGAGGGGAAATCAAGGTGAGGGGGCAAGATTTGTATAAAGATGGCGATTTGCTTGCAGCTCCAGTTCTGGACACGTGAACCTGTGCTAATTTGCATTCAGGCTCCACAGGTATTGGCAAACAATGCTGCCAGGTCATTATTCATTCAAGACTTCTCTGCCTTGCCGCTGCAGCCTTCTGCTTTCTCCCGGCATGCGGTCTGCCTGGGCTTAATGTCTTTCTTTGGCCTCTGCTCTGGGCAAAGATGGGGGAAGGCCATCCCGACATTTTTCATTAGACTAAAAATGCTGAGATTAAAAATGTCTTTGCTAGCAGGTGTCTGACTAAACCTAACACTAAAATAGTTAGGTAACCTGCCAGGCTACATGCATTGGTCTTTTCCTAACTATATTTAACCATTGAATAAAATGTTGCCTTCTGTCTTAAAGGAAACTTGACCCATTATTACATTATCCCTGGCTGTGAAAGCTGCAAAAACAGGACGTTAGGACTCAGAGACGGGTCCGGGTCTCTGAACCGAATTCAGTTCTAAATTCAGGGCCTCTGACGCAGTCCACTGCCTGCAGTTCAGACAGAAATGCAGCCACTCAGCAAACTCGGGAACTCCTCCAGCGCCCAGGAAAAGCCCTCTTGTACGCCATGACCCTCACCTTGCACAGAGGAGATGGAGGGCCAAGGAGAGTGGTCGGCCCGAAACCAAGCGGACGATTAGGGCAGAAACTGGACGGAGCGTTGTCGCACCGTGTTGAGAGACCTGTGCCGTGTGGAAAGGGGAGGCCTGCCCACAGCCTTGCCCTGTTCTTCCTCGATTCATCAATTTTGCAAATGTTGGATAAAAATAAAAGGTCCCTGCCTCCCCTTGACACACACACGTTCACCTACATGCAGAGACACACACACACACGCACACACGTGCGCCGCATTATCAGTCTCTCACTGGAAACAGGTGCGCACATGGTGACTGGCTAAACTAATTCAGGCGCTTTATATTCCAGTCGCACTGATCATTTTCAAATGTATCTGCCTTTAGTTTAAGAACTTAGAGCTAATACTTGCAAATCTACCACCACCACCCACTGGTTAGGAAACATTAAATTAGATTATTAAAATAACATAATTTTATATCCAGCATTAAAGAGGATTATGCTAATGCTGGTCAAGGTTATTAATCTTTATTTCAGTCACTACTGCAAATAGTACATGAAGATTAGCCAAAATTAGCTTAATCTGTTTTTCGTAGCATGAATTTGAAATTTTCACTTTATTTTTTCTGGGGACAAGTCACACTCAATAGCATCTCTTAAGATGCAGTCCCATCCCCTGGAAAACCAAAGGTGGAAAACACAAATGCAGTATGTTCCTGCTGCCTACAGGCAATTTCCTCTCCGCTTAGGTAAAGCTTCTTTCCAAATCTGTTCTGCCTCCTACTTCCAACAGTGGGGCATCACTTAAAGCAATCAAGTGTTTCTCGGGAAAGAATACGTGCCGCAGTGGGGCACCCACACCCCAGTCACTCATCGGGAGATGTCAGGCCTCCTGCGAGCGCCTGCACGCTGTGATTCAGTTGCCCTTTCTCTGCACACCCTCTTCCCCTCCCACCTCTTGGAAGGAGAGGGCAGATACATGGCTCAGGCAGAACTTCGGAATTTAGGAATTCTGATTAATCCTTGGGATTTCCTAGAGGATTTTTTCTAAGAATGACAATGCGATTTGGGGACCTAGGGCCCTGTTTAGTTTGGGTTTACATGAGAAAATGATCACCCAGCTTTGTCTGAACATCAACAAGAGGAACTGACATCCTCAGGTCTTACTTTGGGAACAGGGTGAGAAAGAGCCACAGAGGACGTTCACTTGTTACCGGCACAGCATCCTCTCCTCCAACTCCCAGCCAGCAGTTGGTGGATCCCCCTCCCCCCATCTCCACCATGCATTTGGGTGGGATCGGTCCTTCTTGCAGACCCACGGTGGGCCCTGACGGGCTTAAGCCAATTAGAGGACCTCATTAACCCTCACCACACAGTGGACACATGGCCCAGTTCGGGCCAACCCAGGCAAACGACCCCCAGAGCCCAGAGCATGGACAGCAGCTACCAGAAAAGATAGTCTTCCCGAGAAAGGTGAGCGTAAGGATTTTGTCAGGAACCGATGTGACTGTGTGGTTTCGTGAGGGGAGAGGGTGGAGTTGACAGGGGGCCACCATGCAGAACATGAGGATGAAACCAAGACCACGGAAAACGGAGGGGAAAAGGAGAGAGAAATGAGGGCCTTGCTGACATCCTTTGAGCCACTGAATTTTCTGATTACCTAAGCCAGTAACTTTGCTTTATAGTGAAGCCATTTGGTGGTGGATTTTCTGCCACATTCAGCATAGAGTTCTGATGGAGAAGAACCAAACTTCCGTACCCGTGTCTGATTTCCTAGAGGAGTAGCCAACATGGAAATTAAAGGGACATGCTTCTTCAGTAGTTTTGATATTAAAGGTTTAAAATGCAAAAACTAAACAAAATAACAAGAAAATAGGGAATGCCGAAATGAACTTTAGAGTGATCACCAGGGTGGGAAGGTGATGGAGGTGGGAAGAGCCTCAGAACGAGATCCTATTAAATGAACCAAACGGTTCTTACAAGAAGAGAATAAAAAGGTCCCCAGGCCAGTGTGGCTCAGTTGGCTGGGCATCATCCCGCAAATGGAAAGATCACTGGTTTGATTCCCAGCTGAGACACATGCCTGGGTCTCGGCCCAGGTCCCAGGTGGAGGCGTGCACCAGCACACACGGGAGGCAACCAGTCAGTGTTTTTCTCTCACATCGGTGTTTCTCTCCCTGTCTTTCTCCCTCTCTCCAAAATCAAAAATAAAAATGAGCCCTGGCTGGTGTGGCTCAGTCGATTAAGCGCTGGCCTGCGAACCAAAAGTCACCAGTTCGGTTTCCAGTCAGTGCACATGCCTGGGTTGCAGGCCAGGCCCCTCGTCGGGGGCGTTCAAGAGGCAGCCCATGTATCTCTCACACACAATGTTTCTCTCCCCTCTCTCTCCCTCCCTTCCCCTCTCTCTAAAAGTAAATAAATAAATAAAAAACTTTAAGAAAATAAAAATTTAAAAAAGATTAAAGAGGCAATCACCTGCCAGCCAGGTGGGAGTGACAAGAAGAGTAAGAGCGATCCAGCTGTTTTTTGGAGGAAGGTAAACACCGATAATGTTAGGGTTTTATCATTATAATGCAAAGTAACCAATAACATAATTGAAAGAGTCCATAACTTCCAAACCAGTAGAAGCTGAAAAACTGAAGAAAAATACCCATTCAAAAGGAGAAAGAAAACACAGAAAAAGTGGAATGAAGTAAAAGAACAAAACAAAATGAAATTATATCCAAATGTTTTCGTAATTGCAATGACAACAAGGTGCTAAATCCTCCAAGCAAAAGAAAAGGACTGTCAGATCAAATGCTTTAAATTAGCCAAATAAATGCTAATTGTAAGAGACATCTACATCATAAAAGTTAAGAAAAATGGAAATAAAAAAGTGAGTGTAGCTATGTAAATATCAGGGGGAAACATACTTTAAGGTAAAAAAACACTGAGTTTACCAAGAAAATAAAAAAACTTTAAATTTACATAATACATTTAATCATTTAGCCTCAAAATCCATGAAGCAAACGTTTATGAAACAACAACAAAACACAGACAAATCCACAATCTGTAGTAGGAAATTTTAACACATCCCTCTGATTCAAACACACAAAAAATACAAAAAAACCCCAGAAGATTTGAATGACATAATTAATAATCAGAAAAGCTATAGTACACACTTTTTCTAAGTACACAGAACATTAATGAAAATTGACCACTTAATGGGCCATAAAGCCAGTTCAAGGAACTTCAGAGGACTGGTACCATCCACACGACATTCTCTGACTACAGTACAAGATGTACTAAATATCAGTAGAACAAAAAATTGTAACAATTCCTTTGGAAATTTTGAAACGTAAATAATTCATGAATAAATAGTAAGGGAAAAATTTACTATATAAAACAGAACTTGAATAAAAATACACTTTAGAATGAGCTGACTGTAATTTTAAGGAAAGCAGAATTGACAACTAGAGATAAGAACAGAAATTAATTAAATACAAAACAAACACAGACTAGATAAGATTTTATGAAAAGCCAGAAGTGGAGACTCTGAAAATGCTAATAAAATTGATAAGCTCCTGGCCGAATTGAATGAGAGGAGACAGACGGAGGGAAAGCGGAGAGACAGAGAAAACACAAAATAATATCAGGAATGATGCTACAATCACTAAAAACATAGGAGAATATGAGGAAATAAAAGAACAAGACAGATTTCTAGAAAAAGATTACCAAAATTGACTTAAAAAATATATGTACCAATCATAAAAACCATTAAAAAATAAATAAGTAAATAAATAAACAGACAAATGTTTTTCCACACAGAAACACCTGGCTGAGAAGATTTTACCAGCAAATTGTACCGAATATTCAAGGAGCAAAGCAATTCCAGTCTACACATTTTTCCACAGCACGAGGAGAAAGGGGCCACTCCCTGCTCATGTCACGGGGCAGCCCGGAGCTGGTGGCGGAGCCTGACAAGGGCAGTGCAGGACAGGAGAACCGCAGCCGGTTCACTGACGGCGTAGCTGCGAACCCCCAAGTGCAGTTACTGAGACGCATCTAGAAACGGACGGGGAAATACATGGTGATTCAGCGTGGTTGAACCCCAAGATACATTTGTCTAATAACAGAAAAATAATGAAATTCATCATGCTAACAGATCAAGGGGGAAACATCGTTTAATAGTAATAGAGTCTTTGAAAGATTAATTAATTTGCATTGGTTCATTTGAAAAAGTAGTGAGCGAAGGCCCAGCCGGCGGGCCGGATCACCCGGCGCTGCGGCGCGGGGTGCGCCCTTCTCCCTCGAGTGCGTGCAGAGCCTGCGTTGTGCTGCTGGCCAACGGAAGGTGGCAAAAGTGATGGGATGTCATCGCCATCATTAGGTTGTTATGGAAGATTCTATCTAGTGGACCAGAGAGAGTCCTGTGCTGACGCTGAAGAAGCAAACAGACGCATTGTGAACTGTCCCTGCAGGGGTCCTGGGGCAGGGAGTGGCAGGTGGCCTCTGGGGGCTGAGGGCAGCCAGTAGCCAGCAAGGAGTCAGGGCCCTCACTCGCAGCGGCCAGGACATGAATTCTGTCAACAGTTGAACGAGCTTGGGGAAAAGATCCTTCCCTGGTCGAGCCTCTGCACGAGACCTCAGCCTGGCCGGCGCAGTGATCTGATTGCATCCTTGTCAGGCTGAGTGAGCCACCCACCCAGCGAAGCTATGTCCACGCTCCTGACCCCTGGAAATCGAGGTAATAGATGTGTGCTGCCTTGAGCCATTAAATTTGTGGTAATTTGTTGGGCAGTAATAGAAAATTAATGCAAAATGGAACTTCCTTAACCCAGTAAATGGTATCTACAAAACGATCCCTTCCTAAAGCATACATCATACTTACTGGTGAAATCAAATGCCTGCTGTTACCACCTTGCAGTGGAGGTCGCTGCAGTGCAATATGGGTAGAAAAACAGGAAGAAAAGCATCAGAAAGGAAGAAAATTTTGTTATTATTTGCAACTGATATGATGTCTGCTTGTTTACCCAAAAGCATCTAAAGATAAATCATTAGAATTAATGAGACTATAGTTGCTGAATACAAATTCAATAGATAAAAATTAATTACATTTCTATACTCTATTGATAAGAAGCTAGAAAATGAAATTTTAAAAATGAAACCATTTATAATAGGACACAAAATATTAAAATCAAGCAATAAACTAAGAAGATGTATTAAAGTTTCATAGAGAAAATTATAAAATATTATTAAAGGAAAATAAATAAAACATAAATAAATGGGAAAATATTCACATTCAGGATTATAAATTATTTATTCTCCTTCCAATTAATCTTTACATCTAATCAATGCCAATCAGAACCCAAATAGGTGTTTTGTGGAACATGACACGCTGACTACAAAGCATACGAAAACCAAAGGGGCCTTAACATCTCTGAAGCAGAAAAAGGGAGAAGGACCTACCCTTCCATAAATGATTTTTTTTTTCAGAAAGCTCTAGGAATTAAGACAATGCACCCTTGTGCAGGGAGGGGTAGACAACCGGACAATGGAACACAACCAAGAGCTGACAGACTCACATGTTTATGGAAACTTGATTTACTATAGAGTTGGCCTTGCAAATCAGTTGGAAAAAATGGACTATTTAGTGATTATCTAAATTCATATACAAAATTAATTCTGATTGGATTTAAAACGTACATGTAAAGAAAAATTGTCGCCCTAGCTGGTGTGGCTCAGTGGCTTGAGTGCTGGCCTGCAAACCAAAGGATCACAGGTTCGATTCCCAGTGAGGGCATGTGCCTGCGTTGTGGGCCAGGTCCTCAGTAGGGGTCGCACAAGAGGCTACCACACATTGATGTTTCTCTCCCTCTCTTTCTCCCTCCCTTTCACTCTCTAAAAATAAATAAACAAAATCTTTTTTTAAAAAGACAAGAAAATTGTGACACTTTCAGAAGACAATAGAAAACATTTCTTAAATGAGACTGCAAATGCTCAAACCCTGGGAGAATGGTTGACAAATTTGAGTATATTAAGATTAAGACCTTTTATTCTGTGTTTTTAAAAAGTGGAGAGTGAGTTACAACTCCTATACTTACGAAGTCAAGTGTTGGGAACCACCCTGCCTGGTTTCAGAAGCTGTAACCCCCTCCAAGGCTAAGGTTGAGGGAACGACCTTGGAACCGTAAGCCAGCAGTGAGACAAGCTTATCTCCCTGGGAGGAGCGCTGCTTCTGCTCCTTTTACTTCACCCTGCCTGGTCCCCAGTGCTTGGTCAGTTAGCCAATGACGGGTAAGATTCCCCAAGGGGGGAACGACCTAAGACAGGCACGATCTCATGGGACACCCCCAAGGAAGGACTTTGGGGGCTACAGCAAAAGGGGGTGATGGACCCTCACCCCTCGGCTTTGACAAAGCCTGAGTTCTCCTGGTCTGCGAGAAAATCTCCTTATCTCTTGGCTGCCTTAGTTCCCTTGCTCCACCTACGCCAGAAACAATGACAGAGGGTGGTACCGCCCTTACTGGAAAGGGCGGGTTCCCTGGGTGATCAGGCCCAAGAAAGAATGTGTAAAATCCTGTGAAACCTGCTTTGTTTAGAATGCTCTCAATTGAATGAGAAGGGTCCAAGGAGGAAGTAAGTTTGTTCCTCAAAGTTTTACAGCTCTTTGACCCTGACTCAAAATGGGCCCTCAGAGTTCCTTGTTATTTGATCCTTACTTCCCGGCAATGAGTAATGAGCTTTACCTGACTTCCTGTGTAAACAAACCCAATAAAAGCCTTGGAGGAAAAGGCTCTTGGTCCTCCTCCTTTGAGAGATTGGCCCCCTTTCCTTCCCAAGCAGATCATGTCTTGGTAGACTTATTCTCATCCGTGGCAGACGGGGGAGGGCTCTGTGGGTAAAGCTCCCCAACAGTCAAGCACGCCATTTGATGATTGGGGGTGAGGCGTGAGACAACAGGAAGGAGGCAAAAGACAGAAACAGGAATTTCACAGAAAAGGAAGCCCGAATGTCCATAAACATGGGAAGGTGATCAGCTTCATTAGTGATCAAGGAAATGCAAACAAATCACACGTTACTGCTTCACACTCACTTGAGTGACAGAGAAACTTCAAAAATCAGGTAATTCCAAGTGTCATGAGTATGCAGAGCTGCTTAAACTGTCAGCCACTGCTGGTGGATGTGTGATTTGGCACGGCCACTTTGGAAAGCGATTTGGCATTATTTAGGAAAGTTGAGCAGGTACTTATCCAACAACCTGGTATTATTTGTGAAACAAAGAAACAAACAAAATACCACTATGATCAACCCAAATTAAGAATAGAATGAATGGATACATTATGGATAGGTATGCAATAGAATATTATGCAGCGATGAAAATGAAACCCATGAAGTACCGCCAGGTGCATCAGCAGGAGTGACTGTCACATACGCTGAAGGGAGAGGTGAGCTGAGGAAGAATACACATTGTGCGTGCCCACAGTATGATGTTCAGAAGCAGGCAGGACTAAACAGTATCCTGCTTAAAGACACAGACATTAGCGTGTTGTGGGGAAGACAGGGGAATGTGACTGCAGAGGTGTGTCAGGATTTCTAAGCTCCTGCACATTTTCTAGATTTCCATCTGGGTAGATAGGACACAGACATTTATTTATTCATCTTCTTTAACCTGTGGAAGGATGTATTTGAACACTCTTTTGTATACCTGCTTATACTTTATAGTTTTTAAAACGTTGTTAATAAAGCAGCACCCAAAATGTGCAAGGTTTTTCCTCTGCTCCAGTCCAGCTGGTTGGCATACAATGTAGCATCCAAGGCAAGTAGGGGGAATGCCCCAACATCCTGGAAAGCAGGGATCCTGCAAAGCTGTAGGTGCGTCTCCAGAAGCTTACCATACTGTTGTGGACTTCGGAGAACAGCAGAGATGCCCATGAATGGCATCCATACATCTTCAGTTAGGAGCAGAGCCTTTCTCTCTGAGTACATGGCAGAACCCTCCCGACCGCTGAGAAGGGAACCGGAAGAGAGCAATCCTTGCAGGTCTCCACAGAGAACAAAGAGTCCCACTAAGGATGTCATTTAGTCAAAAACCACTTTAAGTACCCAGTGCCTGGGTTTAATCAGCTAGGACCAGGGTTCTCATGCTGTCGTAGGTGCTTACCAGCTGGCTACCTTCTCTGAGAAAGAAGAACTCTGAGCCTCAGTTTCCTCAGCTGTACAATGGAAATACTAACAACACTGATGCTGGGGGGTTGCTGTGAAGACAAAATGCAGTCACACATGAGGTCACCTCCCACAGAGCTAGGGGTGGGGGCTCTGCTGCGGGTACAGTGGCTTATTTCCAAGCTTTGTGTTTGCAGAGGGAGCTGACTCACTCAACCGTTGCTTCTTTTCATATAAGGATGGTGCTTTCTAGTCTCTGCCATGCCGAGTTTCAACGGACTCTCTCCACATAAAATAAAGAGGCTGGAATCCCAACGGCGTCCCCACAGGCTGCAAATCAAGAATGCAGCTCACACGGCTCATCTCACACCCTGGTCTGAAGCACATCAGGCAGCATGATTACAAAGAGGCTTTACTGCTTCAAAAGCACAATCGTGACAATCCTCCCAATCATCAAGAGATGCGAATTGACAAATATCTCTTTCCAATCTAGTTTTACAAAAGTGTGCATTTCTTATGAGCATTCCAAGGGAGGCACAGAACATTCGGGAAAACCAGGGGGCCTGGGGAGGCAGCAGCCCCTTGTTCCTGCAGAGAACGCCAGGGAACTGTTCCTGCTGTGTCTCATTCCCTGTCACCGCGCAGAGGCACCACACACTCCTGTTTCCAGCCGGCAGCAGGCGCTGAGCTCCTCCCTGCGGCTCCCCGCTCGGCTGGTGGGTCACCCCCTTAGTTAGGGTCCCTTTGCTGCCTTCAGCAGGGCGAGGCCTGGCACAGAGATCGATCTCCCCGCAATTGTGTCTCCACATCCTGTGCTGTGAAAATACTCCTTCTTCCTCCCTTTCCTTCCAAAATGAGGTAAGCCAGTGAAATAATAGCCACTTCACAGTGCATTCAATTTCCAACAATCTACTCCCTTCTCTCGCCAAAAGCGCTATGATGCTTCTGGCTAAATGAATTACAAAAATCGATCTTCCCTTTCCTGCATAGGTTCATTTC